>ML120383.1:272212-503924 GCA_003788595.2 Choiromyces venosus 120613-1
TAACCGCCGAAGACTCCAAGGATCCACTACCTTGACCTTCACCAGAACTATCACCAGCAACACTCTTCGTAAAGTAATCAGTCAACCGTCTTCCTTTTCCTTTCACTGCACCACTTCCTCTGGACCCATCATTGAGCCTCGCCATTTTTGTCCGGCAGGTTCCTTCCTCCTGGTATCTTCTCTCTTTTTTTTTTCGGTATCCAAGAAACTAAAGGATTAGCTTCTACAGGTACCAGTAATAGCTGTTGCTACCAATTTGTTAGGAATGGAAAAGGGGGGGGGGGGGGTGCGAAGATGGTTGTTGATGATAACGATGAGGATTTCTCCCACTCTCCTTCTTTCTAACTAGTATACACCACATCTAATATCTTGAGCCCTAATGGCTAGTCTACTGTCCCCAACAGGGTTTAAGGAGACCAAACATATTATATCACTACAGTATAGCCATTGCAATGTTATTCTCAGGCAGGGCCATAGTGATATGGACTGCCATCATGAGTGAGATTTGTTTGATATATAACCTAATGGGTGCCAAGCAGGCTTTAGCTGATAGAGTTGCCAGATTGGTTACAAAGAATGTGTTGGTGATCTATTGTGCTACCCTATTCTAGAATATTTACATTTTCTTCTTTATAGTCACCATTGGAGTTAATATCTCAGCCCCATACAGTAGTATAGGTAGGATGATCCTATTTGCTAGCCTTTGTACCCCATACAGGGATAGACACTTGCTAGAAGTAGAGAATTGCTTAATTCTAAAGAAAGCTCCTTGAGCTAGAGTCAGTGTCTTCTTAAAATGTATTAAGGTCTCAGTATTGTCTGAGAGCCAGTAGCCTAGCCACTTAAGGACCTGACTCACTGGCTCAATACTGTGGGATTGGATTGTCACCTGGTCTACTAGCCTCACACCCCTCTCTTTGGGTTTTCGCTAGTACTTGAGTTCAGTCTTAGTAATGCTAAAGGAGAGTCCAAGTGTATATGCTTTCTATATAATTATGTAAACCTTCCTTTCTAGCATTCTCACATTTCTATACTATGGGTTCTCAGCTACTGATATTTAGAAATTGTTGATGTATGATGAAGAGTATATGAGTTGGTCATCTATATTCATATGCAGTGAGCTCACATAGATCACAAACAGGAGTAGAGATAGGGGGGAGCCTTGTGCTATGCCTTTGTTGACTCTCAGCAAGGTCTTTAGGCTACCTGAGTAAGCCAGTACTATTTGCTGGTTGCTAATAATGTTTCTGATCCAGTCCAACAGGTATTGCAGCACATACTTAACCTAACTTAACCTTTCTAGAAGCTTCTAATGATTCACATTGTTGAAGCCACCCTTTAAGTTGAGTAAAATTATACTACCTTTCTTCCTAGTAAACTGTGCTTCACTTGTCCAGTTTTTGAGGGCCAGTACTGAATTGATGGTCGATCTCTATGGAAGTGATCCTGTTTGATTCAACATGTATAAACTGTTCTTGAAGCTGATTTTCATCAGTCTATTATTGACTACTTTCTCTGCTATTTTCAAAAAGTTCTGCATCAGGGTGATGATCCTATAGCTACCACAGTTAGTATAGTTTACTTTGTTTAGTTTTGGGAGAATGACACCAATCAATTTCTTCAACATGAGGGGGTGGAGGTTTCATTTCAACATGTCTTCTACAAGCACTAGCAATATCTTTGGGTTGATTCAATATATGTTCTTTCAGATAGTGTATGGTACCTGATCAGGTCCAGGAGCTGAGGTATTGCTGCACTTTTCTAGCACTTCTACTATGTCAGCAGTGGTGACTTATTCTTCCCTACTTAGTCAATATTCCAATGGTACCAGCAGGTCGACTGGGTCTGGGTTCAGTAGGAAGAAATAGTGCATGATGATAATATTAGTAGTCTCTAGGTGGTTGTTATATCAGTCTGGCACCCTGTTGGGAATCTGCTATTTGGTGAACTAGTGGGCTGTTCAAAAATCGTTCTTTTTCACATTAGCTAGGAAGCCATTGAAGTGTCTCCTCTTCTGCTTCATGATTGCAGCTCTGTATACCTTCCTGGTATTCCTTCTCTCCTCCACTCCACTCTCGTTATGTCTCATGTGCTGGGCAGATATCATATATATTCTTCTCAGCTCAGTGATCTCTGGTATCTACTATGCTTTTGACCATCTCATCAGTAGTTTTATTGGGGCCTGGCTTTGCACCATGCTAATCAGTCTTCTCAGGTTATTCTTGAAAACCTCCTTTGCCTCAGCCACCCAAAATATCAGTTCAAATGCTTGTCTACTACTCCAATAGTTCTTTAAGACTTCTTCAATTACTGGGTTTGGGATTCCCTTTTTGCCCCACCAATTGATCTTGTCTCAGTCTGGAGCTGGTCTAGCCATTTCTAGTATTTCTAAAGTAATCTCAGTCAGGATCACTATGTGGTCTGATCTAGTTTGTTGGTATATATCCTTCCATCTCAAGATTTTGGTCATTATGGACATGTTGGCTAGGTTATCATCAATTATGGAGGATCTATATAGCATCAGATTGTCCAGAAACCTAGTGTGCACCCCCAGCATATTAAGTATGCTGTAGCCTTCCAGGTCCATCAGCCTTATATAGTTCTCCCCTTTCCTCCTCTCCTTTAAAATAAAAGAATTCAGGGGGTCAGTAAAAACAATATGTACATTCAAGTCAACCACCTCCATGATGGGTTCATTTGTTTCAATAAAGACTGCTTCAGAGGGAACAAAATTGCCTCCCTCTACTGGTCTGTTGTAAATATTCATAAGGCTAAAAGAATGATGATGCCCCAAAATGGGACCCTTATTCAAAAAAACCCTCAAATATAAAATATCTTCCTCTCTGGGTACCAAAATGAAGGAAACATTAAGTAAAATCTTCAAACTAACATAGGTACAAATATAGATTTGAGTATGAGTATAAGAAATACATTCATAACCTGGGGCCCATAGGGGGTTCCTATTATACAGTGGTGGGTCTTGAACACAAATGAAAGAAACCTTAAAACTCTTAACTATGTGAAATAATGAAAGAAAAACACAATTGATCCTTCTACAATTATGTTGAACTACATTTATCTTCTATTCATTATTGTCATCATGTCCTCAGTTGTCTGACATGACGATATCTATTAGGGTTCTTCTCTCACACTAGCCTAAGTAGCTAGAGTCACTATCTTGTAGCCTGTACAGAGCTTGAACTTGTAATTATATCTCTTATTCAAGTATCGTAAGCTGAGAGGTAGTGTACAAATGTTTTATTTATCAAATAATAAAAAGTTAGATCTCACTATCATCTAAGGTGCCAGTATTACAGATTACACCATTTGTGAGGTCGTAACTGGCAACTATGAGATATGTATAGTTTGCATACAGGCTGTCTGGAGGAATTCTATTTGTTTCAGTATCAAAATAAAGATATTATCATCCTGCAGAGATATACCCAAGACACTTTTTGGGCCTTATCATAGTTTTATATATCCTGGGTAGCATGAGCTGGAAATATGTTAGAAGTAAGACCTTATAAGAGGAATTAGGGTTAGAGAGTATCCAGATGTATGTTACAATACCTGATGTAAAAGAAATAAAGAGTTCTCTCTTCCTCCCTTTTCATCCCCATGAGTATGGGTACTTCCTATTATGTATGTTATTGATCTAATAATCTTCGTCAAACTAGGATTATAGCTCTAGGCTGATGTATCAGACTACTTTGTTGAAAAAAATAAAGAAGAAAAGTTCTCAGAAATAAATAAATAATGTTCAAAACAGAAAGTTTGTAAGAAAAGCACAAGTCGAGCAAGCAATCAGAATACCACAATTTCTTCTATTATTCTTATTATATTTCTAAGATACCAAGTATTCAGCTATCTTATATACTAAATATCTATGTTCTCATAGATGTTAATCCATCTCAATCCCCTACATTTAGCCTAATCTATTCTACTTTGTTCTATTTGGTCTGTTCTACCTCTGTGAGTCTGTTCTACTTTATTCAGTCCATCTCACTTTATTCAGTCCATCTTACTTCATTTGGTCCATCTCTTTTTATTTGATCCATCCCACATCATTTAGTCTACCTCACTTCATTCAGTCTATCTCACTTCATTTAGTCCATCATACTTTATTTCATCTGTCTCATTTGTTCCACTTCCCTTTTTTCCTTATCAGGAAGTAATACAATCATATTACAGATCATTATTTTCACATACCAAATGCTAGTGGTATCACTAGTAGTCATGCTCCTTGCATACATATATTATAAACCTGGCATAGTTTGTAATGGTTTCACATGACATACAATTGTATATCATAATATTTCATTTGTCAAAGGTTTTGCACATGACTCAGTTGAGTCATATGATGCTATGTTTTCACACTATGACTCACATACAAGTCATAGGGTTTCATATGACTCACAGTTATGAGTCATAGTTGTTTATGTTTGAATTTGATTGGTATGTTCAGCATTGACTCATATGTGCGCATATGAGTCATAAGGATTAAGAGGCATGACTTCGTTTATACAAGTCATGAGGTTTCGCACATGACCCCTTTAAGGTCATGGGACTTTCATGCATGACCAAGTATGGTCATGAGGTTATATATTATACAAGTGTATGAGTCACAGTTGCGACTCATTTGATTTGTAAGTGGGTTGCTGGAAGAACTATATAAGGAGGTCAATAGGACCTGATAGTTAGTTCTTCATGCAACCACCTAAGTTACTTGTGCCACGGTTGTGGCTGTCCAGCTACAACCCCCCAAAGCTTGCTCGCTCACTTTTGGGGGCACTCTACAGAGTGCCTGACAGCTCAACACCACTTGACAGCTCAACACAACTTTGTGGCTCAACAGCACTTTGAGCCACAATACCACTTTGTGGCTACACTGCAGATTCAGGCTGAATAGCAGTTGGAACCTCAATAGCTCTTTGAAGATCAATAACAATATGAATCACAATATTCTGGCAGGTTTGTAGTATAAAATAAGAGAATATTATCATAAAATGTAACCTGATCCTATCTACCAACAATATTACTGCAACTACTATCCACTATGCCACCACCACCATTGATTATACTCCCCAGTCAATGGGTAGAAGCCTACAGTGATATCGAAATATGTATTCAGGCAGCCCTTAATGCTCTGCATGTATTGGAGTCCACTGGCAATGAACAAAATTTAAACATTGCTGCAACAGCTCGAGAATATGAGGTGCCAGTTACAAGATTACATGCACGGTGGAATAGACAACAGTCCTGACAAGCAAGACCTGGAACAAATAGAGCTCTTACTGAAGACCAAGAACTCTCTATTTATCAGTATCTTGATCGCTTAGATACTATTGGGACTTGTGCACGTCTTCAAATGATTACAGGCTGTGCAAATACTGTTTTGCAAAATGCACATACTGGTCCCCTACCAGCACCAAAAGTCAGTGAACGTTGGGCAAAGCATTTTTTAAATCATCATCCAGAATATTTCATTCGAAAGCAACAGACAATAGATGCCGATCGCAAGAATGCACACCAACCTGATGAGATCCGAGACTGGTTTCAGAGATATCAGACAGTTTGTACAAAGTATAACATCCAGCCTTGTGATACATATAATTTTGATGAAACCGGATTTCATATCGGAATTGGACGTGATCAATGGATTATTACATGAGATCCAACCAGGCAGTCCTACCTAGCCAGCTCGACAAACTGTGAACTTATTTCAGTATGCGAAACTATTAGTGGAAGTGGAAATGTACTACCTCCTATGATAATTGTTCCCAGTATTATCCACCAAGAACCCTGGTATAAAGCAACTTCTATACTGGACAACTACCTTGTGGGTACCTCCGAGACTGGGTATAGCAATGACTATTTGACAATGAAGTGGCTCATGCACTTTGAACAGTATTCCTTGCTACAACAAGTTGGCAGTTACAGACTTTTGATTCTTGATGGATTCGGCTCCCACTGCACAAATAAGTTTCTGGATTATTGTGATAACCATTAAATTGTGGTGTTCTGTCTTCCTCCACACACAAGTCACCTCTTGCAACCTTTAGATGTTGTTGTCTTCCAACCGTTCAAGCATTATCATTCCGAGGCAGTGGAAGCTGCCTCACATATGGGTTGCGGCGACTTTGATAAAGTTGAGTTCCTAGATAGAATTGATTCTATTTGTCAGCAAACCTTTAATGAATCAACAATTCGATCAGCATTCCGAGCCACGGGGCTAATACCATACAATCCTAATATTGTGATATCCAAGTTACGTGAGTCTGTTAATACAACTTCAAGTCACCAAGTAACTCAACTACCAGAATCACCATCAACCATTCCTCTTACAATACCAAGTCTAAAAAGACAAGCTGATGAATTACTTGATGATGCAACCAATCTATCACCAAGCTTTCAAAATTGTCTTAAGAGAGTACTTCAAGGTGGTTTAGTGCAGGCACAGTCTGGTACCTTAGCGATGGAGCAATTAGAAAATACTCATGCAGTAGAGCAAGCTAGTGCTGCGAGGAGAAGAGCTAGTAGTAGAAGGCAGTTACAAAAGGGAGGAGTTTTATATGCTTCTGAAGTATGGCAGATAGTAAAGAGGAGGGAAGATGAGGAGTTGGAAAAAGCTGAAAAACAATTGCAAAGAGCTCAAAATGCAAAGAAAAAAGCTGATCAAGCTACCCACAAGCCTTTCCTGGATGAGATAAAAGCTTATGCAAAAGCAAGGCAGATTACTGCAACCTATAAGAGCAAAATGCATAAGCGCATAATTATTTCTATTAAGAAACAAATAAAACTTGGTAATATAACTGTATATTAGAAATTAAAATACAGTATCTCTTAAAACTGAAAGTTGTATTGAGCCTCAATGTGCAGTGTAGCCACAAAGTGGTATTGTGGCTCAAAGTGCTGTTGAGCCACAAAGTTGTGTTGAGCCACAAAGTTGTGTTGAGCTACAAAGTTGTGTTGAGCTGTCAAGTGGTATTGAGCTGTCAGGCACTCTGTAGAGTGCCCCCAAAAGTGAGCGAGCAAGCTTTGGGGGGTTGTGGCTGGACAGCCACAACTGTGGCACAAGTATTTCCTACCTTATAAGTTATCAATAAAACACCTTACACTCTTTATCTACAAGACCAACTGTCACAAAGAAGGAATAAGACTAATATCAGTTGGCACTATAAGGACTTAGTATTGGCAACAGTCAATATCTAAGATATAGCGTAAGACAATGAAGTATTAGAACTCTCAAAGAAGATGAAAAGTTGAGGTAAGTATCTCCCCAACTAATAGAAGAAAACAGAAATTGTTGCCTGTTGTGAGATATAAGATAGGAGAGATCTATAGCCAATCATAACAACATATATGTGAAGCTGAGATAAATCACATCTCCAATAAGATCACTCTAGAGCTCAACCAGATGACATATGAATATGTGCAGTTACAGCTCTACTGGTCTTGACAACTCTTTAGTATTCTGCAAGAAGTGGAGGAATAGGTTTCCTTTGTTAAATGGTTTTATTTGTTATATGATTACACTATATGATAGGATTGTTCTGACAACCTGATTAATGGTAGTAGGCAGGAAGATTTTCTTAAGTATGATTATGTTATTTATTGTTTGTACCAGCTATCATATTAATGGTATTTCTGCAGAGGGATTGGGGAGGTTGGGAGATGGCTTGGAAATGATTACATATGCATTTGAATAATCAGGAGGCTGGTGATAGATATATAAAGCATGGGACCTTTATGTTATTTAGTTTCCTTGCATAATTACTTATATACATAAGCTACTACTTAGTTCCCATACTATAGTCCTATGTGCATCCAACCTATATCTCAAAGGTTGAGAAGAAGGCTCTGATTGATGTTGGGTGATCCTGTGAATGGTTATATCATTCTACTACGATCACTGCTTGATTGAGATATCTGTGGCCTGACCCAGTAATATCAAGAGTGACAGAGCAGACATTTCCTACTGTGTCAAGAAGTGGTGGTTTATTACAGATCATGCCCTACAGCATTCTTACAACACTCTCATCCTTCCTGATAACCATAAATAAATATATAGCAATATTGGTGACCTTATTTAAAAGCTTCCCAAAGATTATGGTAGGGAAAACAGTGTCCTGTACAAGAAAAGGAAAGTAAACTAAGAAACATTAAAGAAGCTAAACTTCCTTCTGATAACTCTTGAATAAAATATTTCCAGCAATACAATTAAACTATCTGTAGGCCCAGACTATAGACATGTTATTGATGGGTATCACATAGTAGAGACTTCATTATTATATTGGTGGTTATCTCAGTTGAAGGTATATAGTTTAGTTTGATTAGGCCTTACTCACTGCTATCTTGAACAAAGTGATATATGGTATTGATATGCTTTATTTGTTCATGGAACTTCAGATTTTCAGTAAGCTTGATGGCTCCTTAGTTTTCACAGTTGAGTCACTGTTGTTGATGCTTCATTCTCATAATTTTATGAAAGAGGTATCGAAGCCACACAGCTTCATGGATGGCTTCTGAATTGCCAAAGTATTTTGCCTTTGTTAAGGACAGGGAAACCAGAGAATGTTTCTTGGCCTTCCATGAGATCGCAGCATTAGCAAGTAGAAAAACATAGCCTGAAGTAGACTTTTAATTGCCTAAATCTCCTGCAAAGTATGAGTCTGTAAAGCCTATCATCTCTGGTTAACTATCATCATAGATTAAAGCAAAACAAGTTATCTGTTGAAGGTAACAAAGGAGGCATTTTGTAGTGAGGAAATGATCATTAGTTAGCTTTATGTTAAACTTTCTGAGTATGACAATAGTGAATGCAATATCTGGTCAGGTTCCTATAACAAGATATATGAGACTTCCAACCAAGGATTGATACTCCCCTTGATCTACTAATCTATCTGTTTCTCCAGCAGGAAGTAACTTTCATTGAGCTTCTATAGGAGTTGAAACTCCATTACTTTTGTCTATAGTGAAATGCTAAACAATTTTTCTGATGAATTGTCCTTGGTGTAATTGTAAACCATTTGCCGAATGTTCAATTTCAAGACCAAGAAACCTTCAAGCTACTTTAAGGTCATTCATTCTGTATTGGCTTCATAGATATTGTTTGGTTTCCATGATCTGATCATGAGAATTCACAACTATCAGGATATCATCAACATAGAGTAGTAGAACTAGGTCAAAGTCATGTATAACATAAAGATTTTGATAAATCTGGAAGTGGTGAAGTCTGATTGTCTGCAAAAACTGATTAATATCATCATACCAAAGATAGAAGCTTGTTTCAGGCCATAAAGTACCTTGTTAAGTTTGCAAATAGTAGTGATATAGAGTACAACTAGCTCAAGCCATTCAATTCCCTCTAGCAGCTGCATGTAGACATCATTATTGATCGGCAGGTTCAGAAAAGCAGTGGAGACATCCATATGCCAGTGGTGCATCTTCTATCTGTTAAAGACTGCGAGAGCTACAAGTAATTGAAGACTTACTAACTTTACTACTGGTGTGAATGTTTCACTAAAGTCCACCCCTGGGACTTATTTATAATCTTTGATTACTAATCGAGTCTTGAACCTTTAACTACCATTAGAGTTTGTTTTTAAGATAAAGACCTACTTACAACCTATTAGATTCCTACCACCTGGAATTGTAGAGAGACATTTCCATGTCATGTTTTCCTTCAAAGAATGGATTTCTGCCCTCATGGTTTCTTTCTAATTTGTATAGCGACATTGATTGAGTGCTCCCTAGTAACTAAGCAGGTCACTCTCAATCCTCTCACTAGCCTCAGGACCAAGTACTGTACTGTGTACTTGCATCAGGTTACTCAGATATCATGATCATCTTAATGATGCCATTAGGTTTTCTTACCTTACACTACCATCAATAGTAGTAGCAGGTACCTCACACTACATATAAAGAGTTGCAGTATTGTTTTCATGCCTTGCACTACTCTCAATAATGGCAGGTGTATCATACTGCATGTAAGGAGCTGCAGTATTCTGAAGACTCAATGTCTTCTACAGTGGAGACTCACAAGTACTCCTATCAGTTGATGGAATACCATTACATAAGCTATTTACATTCTTCATATCTCTCAAATATCTCCAACGCTAAATTGTCTTCTTCCAGACGTATGTTTTCCAGCATAACTCTTTAACACATTGAGTTCAGATTGGCTATCAACATGGTCACTAATAATCAGCATCTCATCAAACTGAATATTGGATGCCTGTATAATTCGTTTTTCCTCCAAATTCCATAGTCACCATATCTTAGATATTTTATGTGTATAGTCAATGAAAACATACTCCTTAGACTGCTCAGTAACCTTTCCTCAATATTAGGCATCTAGGATAAGTTTAAACACTACATATCTAAAGTGATGTAGGTGAGTAAGTTCAGGTTTCATTCCATGAAGCCTCTCATATGGTGTCAGTCTAGTGACTGACCAAGATGATGAATGAGAGTGTAGGTAAACTGTGGTATTAACAGCTTTAGCCTGAAATTCCTCTTGAAGGTAGGAATCTATTAGTATAGTGTGAGCTTTAGTCACAATAGTCTGTATTATCCTTGTGCTGACCTGATTTTTGTCTTGAGTATCAGGGAATGATGGTTCAAAAGATATTCCTGACACTTTTAGGATACTAAAAAGAAGACTATTATCATATTCACCCTTTCCATTATCACAATGGAAATGAGTAATTGGGTACTGAGGAAACTATTTCTCAATGATGGTCACAAACTGCTGAAATACAGAAACCACTTCAACAGTATTCTTTGAGAGGAGAAAATATACTCAGGTTGACTGGAAATAATTATCAATATATAGTATGAAATATCATAGTTGTGATATAGACTCTGGACTTATCGACCTACAGAGATCAAAGTAGATAAGTTTGAACAGATATGTAGTTCTTGGTGCTGGTCTTCATTTGACCTTCTAGTTCTTAACTCTGATGTAAATCTCACAAAACTTCTCTGTTTTACCAGTTTCCTTCTTGCTATATGTAGTATGAGGTACTAGGGACTTCTAGGATTAAGGATTAAGGAGAGTCAATTGCTGATGCCAGAGTTTGGTAGATGCCAAGATGGTAGTGCTCACAATGACTGGCTTCTGAAACCAATAGTAAAGCTCATCATCTAGTGTTCTAAGCACAAACTCTCCAATAAAATAGGTACATTCTTTAAACGAGATAGGAAATAGTCACAATAACTATCTGACTGATAACAAGGAGACTTAAAGACCTGGAGTATATAGGACTTTGATAGTTATCATCTGGGATGGTAAAACCAAATACACTATACTAGTTCCAGTGGCTAGAATCATAGAATCATCTCCTAGATAGACTATTATTAGTTAGGAGAGGCATTCAAAGTCAATGAATAGTAGATGATCTTGACATAAGTGATGAGTCACTCTGGAATCGATAACTCAGTCCTTCTGTAAGGATAATTGATTTAGGTTAGTGATTAGTACATGAACAGAAGTGAAAGAAGGAACTGCTGTCTCATTATCTCTTATCTCAGGTCCTCTCTTCCTCTTATCTAGGTTCTCATTTCTAGTACTATCTGACTTCTTCTTAAGGAAGCAATCATCCTGCTTGTGACTCTTCCTCAAACAATACCAACAGGTCAAATGACTACTCCCCCCACTACCTTATCTTCTTCCTCAGACTCCTCTTCCTTAGAAATGACCTTGACTACTCAATGCCTTCACAATGGCAGATAAGGTATTAGCAGTAGTCATAATACTACCTGTGTTAGTACTGGAACTAACTTACACCTTGTGAGCTTGCCTGGTATTCTCCCATTTATCTAAAGTGAAGACAATATAGTCTATTGTCTACTATTCAGATAACTTATAGATTATGATGTTGATAATAGAATTGTATTGAGATGTAAGAGCTGTTATCAGTTGAGATTAAAATGTTTTATCTGAGATAGCCTGCTCTAAACTAGCTAATATATTCTTGCACTTGATCAGGTGAGTAATATAGTCTTCCAGAATACTTTTAGGTTTCAATCAGAGTTGGTTAAAATGGTGGCATATCACAGTCCTTCCAGCAAGGAATTTGTGGTGTTCAGCTTCACCTTAAGCTCATTTCATATGAGCAGTAGATCTCTCATGGTGTCCATATAAGCTTTAATGTTCAAGCTATAGGCCACATGAATCATTATGGTAGCTTTTCTAGAATACTCGTTGAAGTCACTGGGATCTGCAGCATGTTTACATCAGCAAAAATAATATCTTATGCCAGGTGCATTCTGCGCATCTGATGCACAGGGTATACATAATGATAACTGTTAACCAGGATGCAATACCAAAGCGACATTGCATCCTGATATTGAGTCATGTGCCTGGTGCATCTGGACCAAATCTGGACATAGACCCCTATGCCTGGTTTGCCCTGACAATACCTGGCACTTTACGGTTACATCCTGATGACATCCTGTCTTCAACTATTACATCCTGAGGCCATCTGGTCCTAAGCAAGTATATCATAATAACATCTGAGGAGAGAGTCTAAAATTCGAAACTCCTAATACTAGTATACCAGAAGTGTGACCTATATATAAGACTTAGCTCACAAAGTTTCTTTTTGTAAAACTGTTTTAATTTCTTCTATTTTATATAAATTTATAACTAGCATATATGAGCAAGATGGATTTTGCATGAGCATTCTTTTAGTAGATAAATACTGGTTACTTAATAGGCTATAACTTCACAGGGACTTATGCCAAGGGGGCATAGGAGGTATCATTGGAGAGCTGACATCGAGGAAATTCAGGAACATATCTGACAGGTATAGGCACACATCTGGGCATCAACTTATCTGTCTTCAAAGTTAGCAGAAATTTACCAATAAAGCCTATTTCTATAGAAGCTTGTAGCTCAGCAGAGACTGAGGCCAGTAGAATGTGGGAGACTGCATTGAAAGGCTAGCATCAAGGAGATTCAGGAACATATCTAATGGGTGTGAGTGAATGTCAGGGTATTGAGATATCTGTCTTCAAAGTTAGCAGAAATTCACTAGTGAAGACTATTTCTACAGCAGCTAGTAGCTTAGCAGAGACTGATACCAGGAGGACATGGGAGGTGGCATTGGAAAGCTGGCATCAAGAGGATTCAGGAACATGTCTGATGGGTGCAAGTAAATGTCTAGATGTCAAGATATCTCTCTTTAAAGTTTGAAGAAATTTAACCAATAAAGACCATTTCTATAGCAGCCTGTAGCTTAGTGGAGACTGGCACCAGGAGGACATGGGAGGCATTGTTGGAAGGCTGGCATTAAGGGAATTCAGGAACATATCTGAAGAATGTCAGTGAATGTCTGGGCATTGAGATATCCATCTCCAAAGTTAGCAGAAATTCACTAGTAAAGACTATTTGCATAGCAGCCAGTAGCTCAGCAGCAACTAATGCCAGGAGGACATGGGAGGTGGCATTGGAAAGCTGGCATCGAGAGGATTTAGGAACATGTTGACAGGTGCAAGTGAACATCTGGACATTGAGATATCTGCCTTTAAGCTTAGTAGAAATTTAACGGTAAAGACTATTTTATAGCAGCCTGTAGCTTGGTGGAGACTGGCGTCAGGAGGATGTGGGAGGTAGCATTTGAAGGCTAGCATCAAGGGGATCTAGGAAAATGTCTGGTAGATGTGAGTGAACATCTGAGCATCAAGACATCTGTCTTCAAACTCAGCAGAAATTCACTAGTAAAGACTATTTGCATAGCAGCCAGTAGCTCAGTGGAGACTGATGCCAGGAGGATGTGGGAGGCAGCATTGGAAAGCTGGCATCAAGAGGATCCAGGAATATATACAATAGGTATGAGCAAATATCTGCACATCAAGATATCTGTCTTCAAAGCTAGCAGAAACTCACCAACAAAGACCATCTCCATAGTTACCTGTAGCTCAGCAGAGACTGGGGCCATGAGGATGTAGGAGGCAGTGTTGGAAAGCTGGCATTGATGGAATTCAGGAACATGTCTGATGGGTGCAAGCAAATATCTAGGCATTGAGATATCTGTCTTCAAAGTTAGTAGGAATTCACTGGTAAAGACTATTTCCATAGTAGCCAGTAACTCAGTGGCAACTGATGTCAGGAGGATGTGGGAGGTAGTATTGAAAAGCTGGCATCAAGAGGATTCAGGAATATGTCTGACAGGCACAAGCAAACATCTGGATATCGAGATATCTGTCTTTAAACTTAGCAGAAATTTACCAGTAAAGACTATTTTCATAGCAGCCTGTAGCTCAGCAGAGACTGAGGCCAGGAGGATGCATGAGGCAGCATTAGAAAGCTGGCATCAAGGGGATTCAGGAACATGTCTGACAGGTGAGTGGATGTCTGGGCATTGGGATATCTGTCTTCAAAGTTAGCAGAAATTTACCAGTAAAGACCATTTGCACAGCAGCTAGTAGCTCAGTGGAGACTAATGCGAGGAGGATGTGGGAGGTGGCATTAGAAAGCTGGCATCAAAGCGATCCAGGAACATATCTGACTGATATGAGCAAACATCTGGGTGTCGAGATATCTGTCTTCAAAGTTAGCAGAAATTCACTGATAAAGACTATTTCTATAGTTGCTGGTAGCTGAGCAGAGACTGGTGCCAGGAGGACACAGAGGTAGCATTGGAAAGCTAGCATCAAGGGGATTCAAGACCATGTCTGATAGGCATGAGTGACCATCTGGGCATCAAGATATCGCCCAGATTCAAACTTAGCAGAACTTCATCAGCAAAAACTATTTCCATAACAATTAGTGACATTGTGAGGAACCATACTAGAAGGTAGCTGAAGGTTGCCTTAGAACTCTGACTCAGACACCGCATCAGGACATCAGAGTGTCAAGATATTAGTCTTTGATGTTACCAGATTAGAATTTGCATGATTTATTAATAGTAGATATAGTTGTTGAATGTAACGAAAAAGGATGATCAAAAAATATGTATATAAAAACATAATAACAAGCTGTGTTACCTAAGATGTCACAAATATCACTTGTTTTTACAATGAATGCAACTGTCATATTCGCTCCCATCAGAGCTATGAGAATGAAATAGACTTGGATATCAGTATACTGTATTATTTCATCAAATTGAGTATCCCTATACAGGGTTCTAATCTCTATTTCAAGACAACTTATCCTCATAGAGCCTACTATTTAACAAAAAGGAGCAAAGGAGATTGTGTTAACTCCTATTCAGTAGCCTTATTAGCTTTTATTAACCTACTGTTAATTATGTGCTTGGGTGATCAAACCTTCCCTAGGTACTACCCAATTTGATGAGATAATATGCTATTTGAGTCTTCTCTTTTTTTTCATGCCTAATTTGGTTTAGCATTCACAGTTAGTGGCTAATATGTAGCTGGCTGCAACCTCATGTCCAATCCAAACTCAGGAGGCAATCGAGTGTCTCACACAAACTCAGGATGTACCAGGTACAATGTAGTGGCACATTCAAACTCAGGACATACCAGGTGTAACTGAATGTGGCTTCTAAACTCAGGATGCAACCGAGTATCCCACACAAACTCAGGATACACCAGGTGCAATGTAGCAACACATCCAAACTTAGGATGTACTAGGTACACCAAGTGCATGAGAAATGTAGCTTGTGTCAGGACGTGATACCCATGCATCAGATGTTGAATTTTCTTTTGCTGATGCAGCTAGCATAACCTCATTGTCAAGAATGATATTGAGGGTTCCTTCAGCATTGAGAAAGAATTCCATATCATGACACTATTGGTGATAATTCTGATGGGTACTAAACTCTACCATTTTACTGTACTTGTATTTATATACCCCATTGTCTTGGGTGACAGTCATGGTGTTAGTGGTAATTGAGGACCCATTCATCACTATTGATAAATTTTAACTATAGTGGATGAATAATTAAAGTCTAGAAAAAAAGAAAAAAAAGGAAACACAACCGCAGAGTCATAAAGTAGGTAGGCTTGGAGGTAAATTGACTAAGTTGAGGCTGAGGTATCCTTTGTTTCTCTGGCCTTTAGGCACTAGGCCAGGTTCATAACCTATTGAAAAAAATGAAGAAAAGTTCTCAGAAATAAATAAATCACATTCAAAACAGAAAGTTTGTAAGAAAAGTGCAAGCTGAGCAAGCAATCAGAGTACCACAATTTCTTCTGTTATCTTTATTATATTTCTAAGATACCAGGTATCCAGCTATCTTATATACTAAGTATTTATGTTCTCATATACTAAGTATCTATGTTCTCATAGATGTCAATCCATCTCAATCTACTATATTCGGCCCAATCTATTCCACTTCATTCTGTTTGGTCTATTCTACCTCATTTAGTCTGTTCCACCTTATTTGGTCCATCTTACTTCATTTGGTCCATCCCATTCATTCCACTTCTTTTCTTTCCTTATCAGGAAGCAATACGATCATGCCCTACAGCATACTTACAACATACTTGCAAAGAGTGATGAGCTGTGATGTTAAAGAGTGATTGTTGAAGCCATGTTCGGATGATACATATATTGATAATTTAGCAGGAAATCCCTAACCCGGTGGTCATAGAGAAGTCTACAAGGTCTTGTATAGCACAGATGTAATTATCAAGATGACGTTTCTCAATGTAGTGTAGAAGCACCTGGACATGGCTGCATCGGCTTTGTGCTAATTCACCGCCTAGAATAAAGTTTTTGACTTATTATTATACCAAAAAATTTGTCTGTTTTCTACAATGGGGTACAATATTACAAAGCTATCGGAGGGTTGCCAGAATTATATGATATCACACAATTAATCTCCTATTCGCTCGAACAATATATGAGGCGTTGCTTGAATCTTTAAGCTGTACTATTAGGTTACTGAGCTATGAGTTTATAGTATGTTAACCCAGGGCTCAGTGTCAGATATTGTGATTAAGGCGCTTGTTTCCATTATTCGAGCAGGCTTTGGGACAAATAGTTAGGGGACCACTGCAGTCTATTCAAGTTTCCTGGTCCGGGCGCTGTTTCGCAGTATCATACAGTGGTCTACTTGGGGTGAGATTATTAATCCGGACACCTTGACAGAAATATTGATAAAAATTGGGTGTGTTGTTGCTTTGCTTTGCGCTAAATATTTGCCAAATTCTTGTGTAAGGTGTCCGGATTAATAATCTCACCCCAAGTATGCAGGCTGAAGGTAATGGTGATCTGAGGAGATTAGATAAGATCCTATGTCGAGCCCAAGAATACAAAGTGGAATAAGGTGGTGTGGATGGCTGTAAACTTTGATGTTGTACAGTAGCGATCGAAAAGTCCGTGGACAACGTCCAAAACACACCAAAAATGGCTCTTTTCAAGATGTTACCACACAGCCACAACATGTAGTATGGTCATCCTGAAAAATTTGAAAAATTAGTAGACATCTTGAATCTAACATACTGAGCCTGCAGCTCCCCCAAATGTATTGCAGCAAAGTTGACACTGACCAGAGTGGTTAGAGTTAGCAGAGATGTGATTTTCCCATACAAAATGCCTTGTCTTGGCGCATTTTTTTGACCTCAGCACAGAATGTATGTGATAATTCCCCTTAATCAATTTGAGAAATTATGGGGATTTTTTTACAGCTGTCCCAGATACAATCTATAGTGTTGGGCAAATCTCAAAACTTTATCTATGTGAATTGGTTTAGTTCTCAAGGGGTGAAAAGTGCCATTTTTGGTGTGTTTTGGACGTTGTCCACGGACTTTTCGATCGCTACTATAGCTTGCTATGGTTATTTGATTTTACCAGACGGTGCGATAGATGTTGAAAGAAATAAATCAGGGCTCCTTGATACCATACTACAAGCTTAACTTAGCCAGTTTCTTCCCAATTTTTACCTGGCGATGCAGTAATGTGGAGAGTGAAGGTGAAGTCGATTGTGTCCATTTAAATTGTTCTTTACCAAGCTGAAAGTGCGTCCCAAGTTTCAACGTTTCTCTAAGTTGGGCCATTTTGAGATTGGAGACCAGCCAAATTTATTGTTAAGGAACTATGAGATAGTACAGTAGAGGAAATCATCGGACAGGCCTGCTGCAACATTTTGCAGTTTTACGTGCTACCAGCGAAGATTTAATAAGTTTACTCGAGCACTAGGATCCCAATACGAAAGCAGCTCCGTGCTCGTGGTTTGGTTTAGACTACGAGGAATAACAATGCCCAGAAGAGCCCTTACAGCACAAGTGCAGTTCGCCGCTTTACTCCGGTTGGCGGAGTGCAGCACCGGTACCGGTATCATAATCCCCCAGAAAATAGTTCTGGGAATGGTTAGTGGTCTACCGTAGAATGGCACACACGACAGGCGCTGATAGCTGCTCGTTCCATTATTTTTCCGTGACGTGGGGTAAATGACTTTAGTCACGAACAGCCGGAGCTCATACAACGTGGAATGTCTGAGTAACTCGAGCGAGCCGTACACGATAAACCCATAACACCGCCAATTCACTTTACCTCCACCCCCCCCCCCAATACTCCAACTCTCACCCCCGGATACCCGTCTCTCCCCACTCATAGCCTCAACTCATCCCTCCAAAGTTCAATACCATCATGATTCTCGGTCGTCCTCCATTACTGTACCGAGGCATCCGGCCGTCGTCCTTAACGGTTGTACGGAGATGGATGTCATCCTACGATCCGTCTGACTTTCAATTCGGGGGTGCGGGATTTAGTTCGAGGGTAGATACCGATACGCCAACATTCGGCCCATTGGGAGACGCTCCGTCTGGACTTAACAGATTGACACCACGGTACATCACCACCACCCCTACAGCCTACATCACCAATATTTCATGGGTTTTAGAGCTAATACAAACCCATTGCAGGGCTTTGAAGCAGCACTTAGACCGGTTTGTCGTAGGCCAGAATAGATCCAAGAGAATTTTATCGACAGCAATATACCATCATTACAAGCGGACTCAGCAATTACAACAAAGACAGGAGGAACAGGATGAGTTGCTGAGGTCGAGTCAGGCTGTGGGAGCTCAAACACTGGATGGTGGGTCATTGGATTTCAAAACGGTTTGAAACAATCAGCGTTAACATTTTACAGAGGAGTTTCCGCATCAGCCAAGAACTGTTCACGTACCGCCGAAAGGAGATCGCTCCTCTATTCACGATTTCACTCCGTTGACCATTGAAAAGAGCAATGTACTCTGCCTAGGACCGACAGGAGTAGGGAAGACACTCATGTTACGGACACTTGCACGAGTATTAGAGGTTCCGTTTTCAATGTAGGAGCTTGTTCAATTCTCCCGAGTATTAAGAACTAATAGCTATAGGTCTGATTGCACACCACTCACACAGGCGGGTTACGTTGGTGAAGATGCCGATGTCTGTATCCATAGATTACTCGCAGCAGCTAACTGGGATATCCGAAGAGCTGGTAAGTAGCATTTATTCGATTACTAGAAGACTTAAAGTTCTAACGAGATATCAGAGAGTGGAATTGTTTGTTTAGATGAGTTTGACAAGATAGCAAAGCCGAAATCTCCTAATGGTAGTAAAGACATATCTGGAGAGGTATATCCCGAGCTCCAACAGGATATAATTATAGATATTCTAACCATCTATCATATAGGGTGTACAACAAGCTCTTCTCAAGATCATAGAAGGCACCACCTTACAAATTAATACCAAACCCGAACGCCGCCCACCTGCTGGCCTTCCCAATTCTCCCAATGGTTCTAACTCATCCTTTGGCGCTGGTATGGCCGGGGGTGGTGCTGCGAAAGGGGAAACCTTCACCATCGATACCTCCAACATCCTCTTCATTTTTACTGGTGCATTCATAGGCATGCAAAAGCATATCATAGATCGGGTAGCTAAAGGTTCTATCGGTTTTAACGCACATGTGCGTGGGAGCTCGGTAGACGAGTTGGCTGAAGACCAAGAATTAATGAAGGAGCTTACGCCATTCTTCTCAAGTAGTGTTGAAGAAGCGGACGAAGCTGACGATGAATCCGGGACGAAGGCGAGGATAAAGAAGAGGAAGTTTAATCCATTAGAACTTACAGAGCCGAGTGACCTGATTTCCTTTGGACTCATTCCTGAAATTGTATGCTCCTTATCGCCCGTCCCCCCGGGAATGATCAAAGTTGAGAGCTAACAATGATCAAAAAGGTCGGTCGTATCCCCATAATCGCCGCCGTAGAGTCCCTCGACGAAGAAATGCTTGTCCGTGTCCTCACAGAGCCCCGGAACGCCCTCCTAAAACAATACACTGAGCTCTTCGCTCTAAGTGGCGTAGAACTCCGCTTCACCTCTCCTGCCCTCCGACAAATTGCCAAATCCGCCATAGCTATGAACACCGGTGCCCGCGGCTTAAGAACAGTAATGGAGCGCATTCTCTCGGACGCCATGTTCGATTCCCCAGGATCAAGCATCAGGCATGTACTCGTTACTGAAGCGGTCTCGAAGAGGGAGTGTCCGCCAATCTATTTTGCTCGCGGCCAACAGCATGTTTTTCACTCAATGATTGCGACAGAGGAGGAGGAATGGGCAGTCAAGACTGAAGGAAAGAAGAATTCTACTACGGGAACTAGCGGCACTACTTTGGGTTCAGGATCAGGCAGGGGACAGCCGGGGAGGAAGAGGGTTGCTGGGTTTACTTAATGCAACATGGGGTTTTCATAAAACATTTTCATTCTCAAATTTTGCACTTTTTCCAATACTTGGCCTTTTTCCGCTTTTTATTTGAGGCCTTCGTGGGCGTTGGACGGGTGCGTGTGCGAAACACGGTTTTTTTTACTTTACCTTCTTTCTTTTCTTTGCTTACTTCCTTTGTACTTTGCTACTGTTCGACGTACTTTTACAGAACCAATTTCTGTACATTTTTTCTTGCCTATTCCTTTTTTTTTTTTCTTCATGACATTTGTATGAGATAGTTTGCTTTGCTTCGATACGATACGCTACGGTAGCTTTTGATGTTTATAATTTCTTTTTTGACTGAATCGGTACAGCACAGTAGTGCTCTGTAGTAGAGGCGTGGTTTTTTTTTTTTTTTTTTTAAATGAATATTACGATAACTGTTGTATTTTGTGCACATAGATTACCGTTACCATATCATACGGGTGCTGTATTGTACAGTACTCGAGTAGAGTAGCGTTGGAAAAGTGCGTGGATAACGTCCAAAACACACCAAAAATGGCACTTTTCACCCCTCAAGAACTAAACCAATTCACATAGATAAAATTTGAGATTTGCCCAACACTACAGATTGTATCTGGGGCAGCTGCTAAAAAATTCCCATAATTTCTCTAATTGATTAAGGGGAATTATCATACACATTCTGCACTGAGGTCAAAAAAAAGCGCCAAGACAAGGCATTTTGTATCGGAAAATCACATCTCTGCTAACTATAACCACTTTGGGGAGTGCCAACTTGGCTGCAACACATTTGGGGGAGCTGCAGGCTCAGTATGTTAGATTCAAGATGTCTACTGATTCCTCTAATTCCTCGGGATGGCCATGCTACATGGCATGGATGGTTGTGTGGTAACATCTTGAAAAAGAGCGATTTTTGATGTGTTTTGGACTTTTGTCCACAGACGTTTACTAGCGCTACTGATTACGTGAGGGTTGTTGAATGATTGGTCGATCAGCTGATGAGAAGTTTCTTATTTGCATGCCCCATGCTCTGAGGAACGAACAGGGCTTTTTTACAAGTATGATACCGGTACCGTACCGTTCGTAGAATATTTCTTGAAAAAGGGCATGGAGGGCATAAGACATCACTCCGCATGATTATGGTATATAATGTTTCCAAAGTGCTGTTAAGCGGTATTTTGCGGCCGTATAGAGAGATTCCTAAAATCCAAAAAAAAAAGAACCGATATTCTGTCCAGACCCACTGCATGCTACTCAGGGCTTTCTTTTTTTTTTTTTTTTTTTTTGTGGTGCCTGCGGATGTTCACGAACTTTGTGAGAAAACATTCAAAAAAAAAAAGTGAATATCAATAAGCAAAAAACTCCCTTTAATATTTATACCACCCTTGTTGCGAAAACAACTTCCTTGAACGTACGAGTATCATACCAGGGGATATGTTTGTTTTTTTCCCGTGGAAGACAGGGATTATTGGGCGAAGCCCAATCATCTCACTATTTCGATTCACGGGTTAGGGTTTGCAATATTGTTATGAGGTGGCCAAAAAAAAAGATAGTAAAAATACAAAGAGGAACTCCTTTCCTAAGTCTTGATTTCAAGTGATTTGAATGGCAATCTTGGGCGCATTTCCCTAGCCCAATCATGTCCTCTTAAGACATTCCTTGTTTTACAGTTAGTTGATAATCCTTGTCTCGCCATGAAAAATATTATCCCCTGGTATCATATTCGTAATGTCGTGACGTTTGTAAAACGGACTGCTATTGCATACCACCAAAAATTCTGAGGCTCTGGCCGAAATTTGGGTGGTATGCAATAGCAGTCCATTTTACAAACGTCACGACATTACAAGTACTTGTGTCATAGACGTGATTTTTTTTTTGTTAAATCCTTGGTTTTATTCGTAAATACAGGAAAAACAGGGCATGCACCTTAAGGTATAGCCTAGAAAACTGACTCAAAACAAAAGAAACTTCAACCCCCAAAAAAAACAAATACCGATAAAAATCAATAACATCCATGATAAGCCTTAAGGGCTGAAAACATCATTTTTTAGGAACCCAAATTGGAACTCCTTGTAAAAGGAAATCCTCCAAGTTTCTGGAGGATATCACTGGAAAATTTACCAAATTCTTAGAAACAAACAAAGAAAACTTCTTCAACAAAATCTTCTCTGCCTCATTTTCCTTCCATAGAGCCAAATCCAGCCCTATGTTAAAACCTTTAGGATCCAGCCCCTCCCTCTGCCTTGCCAGTGTAGGGCAGTCTATTATGATATATTGAAAGGTCTGATCAGCTGTTCCACAATGGTCACATGTGGGGTTGCAGTCCTAATTAGACCAATCTGATTGTGCATTTAGGTAGCCTTTATTTGTTCTCATTTGGTGTACTTGACCTACCTGGAACTTGAGGAGGACTATAAAATCACAACATGTTCTGAAAGGGGGTCTGTATGGGTAGTATAAGGGGTAGTTTCTTTCAGTTCATTCCTCATGTATCATCTTTCTCACTTTCTCCTTCACCTCAATCCAGCCTCTTGAGACTTCCTCAGTGACAGGAGCCAGTTTGCTAGGTTTTTCAGGAAAGAACTACTTCTCAAAAATCACTGCCACCCTCACTACCACTTTGTCAATTAGGAGCTACCTCTGGATATTAGACTTAGATGATGAGTTCTAAACCTTTGGTCATGCACTTCCCTTCTATGAAAACACCTGCCTCCTATTTGTTCCTAGCCAAAATAGTCTGATAAGAGGGTACCCCCCTGGAAGTATTGCTATCACTCTGTTCTTCTTGGGCAGTGCTGTGGTAATTTGGACTACTATTATATGGGAAGCTTGTTTAATGTACAACTCAATTGATGCCAGTCATGCCTCAGCTAACAGGGTCACCAGATTCATTGCAAAGAACATGTTGTTAATCTACCTTACTACTTTATTCTAAAATGTCTATATCTTTTTCTTCATAACTACTGTGGGAGTTAATATTTCTGCTCCATACAGCAGGGTGGGTAGGATGATCTCCTTGGCCAGTCTACATACCTCATAAAGGAATAGCCCTTTGTAGAGTAAGAAGAGTCATTTGATTCTAAATGAAGCTCCCTGTATCAGTACCAGCCTCTTTGTAAAGTATATAGTCATTTCAGTATTATCTGATAGCCAGTAGCTGAGCCACTTAAGAGTTCAGCTTACTAGTTCAATGTCATATACTTGAATTATTACCTTATCAATTGGTCTAGTTCCCCTCTCTCTGGGTGTTTGCCAATGTATAAGTTCAGTTTTGTCAATACTGAAGGAAAGCTCTAGGGTATCAGGCCTCTATACCATAGATGTGAGAGTGTAAGCTATCATACCCAGTTGTTCATTCATACTATATGAGAGGTTCATATAGGGAAATAGTATTATAACTAGTTCCTCTCCTATTAAGTCTACTATATACAGGTTCTATTATATATATTCTATCTCACTGACTAAGAAATTCAATTGATAAAGAGCAATATGTACATAGTAAAAGCTAAGTTTTGCTTATGCCATCTATAAAGCAAATTTCTCCTCTTTACAAATATAAAAGCAGGATCTTGATTTTTTCAATCACAAATTTATTACCCTAGTTTGTACTTCATTCATAGGTGGAGAGAATGTACATATAGTAGAAATTATATTCTTCATTACAGGATCATTGTGACAAACTACCACTTCTTAATACAGTAGGGAACATCTGCTCTGTCATCTTTAATATTACTGGGTCAAGCCAGAGATATTTCAATTAAGTAACAGTTGTAGTAGAACAATATAACTATTCACAGGATCACCCAAATACCAATCAGAGCCTTCTTTTCAACCTTCAAGATATAGGTTGGATGCACATAGGATTATAGTATGTGAACTAAGTAGTAGCTTATGTGTATAAGTAATTGTGCAAGGAAACTAAATAACAGGAAAGTCCTAGACTTTATATATCCATTGTCAGCCTCTTAGTTATCCAAGCATATATGTAATCCAAATATTCCCCAGCCATCTCCCAACCTCCTGAATTCTTCCTTGGAAATACTATTAATAAGATGGCTAGTCTGAATAACAAATAACATAATCATACTTAAGGAAATCCTTCTACCTACTGTCATTAATCCAGTTACCATAATAACCTAAACATATAGTAATGTAATCATATAATAAATAAAACCATATAATAAAGGAAACCTATTCTTTCACTTCTTCCAATATGTGGAAGAGTCATTGAGACCAGTAGAGCTGTAGCTGTACATATTCATGTGTCATCTTGTTGAGCTCTCAAGTGATCTTAGTTGAGATACAATTTATCTCAGCTTTGCATAAATGTATGCAAGGAGCATGGCTACTAGTGAGGACACTAGCATTTGGTATGTGAAAATGATGATCTGTGACAATTCCTATTCTGTACTGGGGTGATGTAGCTTTTGTTTGATATAATCCAACAAAGTATATGATAACAAGTAGTTTATATTAGAATAGTAATAAAAGGAGCAGCAAGGCTTTTCAATATATATCAGCTTCTACTCAGTATCTATTCTCCATTAATTGATGGTTGTATATCATAATATAATCAGTCATGAAAAACTCTAAATCTCACAACTGCTATACAAGTGGACAATGAATTAAGGTGTGAAAAGCTTCAAAGATCCAGTACGAACAAAGCCCACACCTTGGTTACCATCCAAATACAATAAGATAATGGTAGACACATGTATTTGCTCTGTAGCATATCTCTCTTAGAAAGTGACTTACTTTATCAAGTGCATATACTCTTTACGAAGTAATTTACTTGACCAGTGAGATAGAACATATATGTAACACAGGCTCAAATCTTGTTGGAAAATATCAGACATGAACGACGAGAAAGAAGTACACCGACGGGTCATGCGGGGGGTCCACAACGTCAGACTTTTCTTGTGCGCGAAGAATAATGCAAGTCACAACTTGAAAACACCCTGGAAGAAAGGGGGTGATTCGGAATAAGTGTTTCTATCCCAGCATTTTACATCACTCTTTACCCCTTCCCTGGACTATGATACTACCAGTATTTGCACAGTACCGGTAGCAGCAGAGCTTTTGAAAAATCCCATCCTATCATTCATCGAACTTAATATTAAAGTTATCCCACTGTATGACCACATATTATAGGATGTAAGTAAATAAATATTATAAGCATACTTTGAAATCGTTATAACATTCCATAATATACCCCTCCCCCCCAAGACTTCTTCCCCAGACAGACAGACATTACCATACGCTCCACCTCCCTAAATAAATAAAAAACATTACATAAAGAGATAAATATCCCAACCAGCCAGTCCAGTCGGCTTACCCTACCCCGCCAACACCCGCATCCCCGCCAAAGTACAACAATATAATAAACGTCAAGTAATAAGTTTAAGGGAAGAATGGCTATAATAGTATCATAGGAAAATATGAAAATATGAAAGGAAATAAGAGAAACAAAAGGCTATTCACAAGAAAAAGAAAAAAAGAAAAGGGCATATTAAGGGAAACCGCTTTTTTTTGGGTATTTAACTATCATAAAACAAACACAGCCAGCTAGCCAGTCAATAGCAATGACAATGGCAAGAAGTAATTCAAGCAAACAACATGAGGTTGAAGAGTTTCACTTTTTTTTGTGTTTTTGTTTCGACATGAAATGGAACACCAGTGTGAAGCCATTGATTGTATCGGAATGGATGTTTAGATGACGTACTAGGTTGAAATATTAGTTTTATACCATATAAGGAAAAGGGGGGGGGGGGCAGTGAGGGTAGCTTACAGGAATGAAGAGATATGGAACTTGTCTCTTATACTCCTCCCAATCAGCGCCATACTTCCTCGCGCAGCGCTCGGTATCTCTCCAGGCGCGGTGAAGAATCATGGTCATGAAGAAGGCTGGCAAGAACCACGGGAGGGGACTGGCGAAGCCACAAATCAAGCCCCATGAAGTCAATTGGCAAAAGTCAGCGGTGTAGTGGACCTTTCTAGCGAGGCCGTCTGTAAAAATAATTTATTAGTTATTGTTACGAAATGTACATCACTTAGGGTTAAAGCGGACTTACACCATCCGCTAGTAAGCAGAGTGCCGCCATTCTTGCATTTGATGAATTTGGGGTTTTTGAGTGTCTGCCATGGCAATTGAGGGAAGGCATTTCTGACAACGAGTGTTCCCTTCTCCATCTGTCTGAATCTGTTCTTCTGGCTGTTGGATGTGTCGAAGACATAATACGCGCAAAGAAGTAGGACGTAGAGGGAGACGTTGACACCGGCGGGCCACTGGTAGTCAGAAGGCTTATGCTTGACGAGGTAAAGAACACCATGGCAGTATGTCAAAGGAACACCGGCCATGTTCCAGAAGATGAGCATGTAACCCCACTTCTCATGCGACATGTCCCAGGTAGTGGGAATCAACTCCTCTCCCTTACAGCAGGCGTTGGCGTACAGCCAGTGAGCAAAAACGAAGAAGGCAACCTGAGGAGTGACGTATCCAAAAGTCTCATACTGTTTAACAGCAGCCGCGCAAGACACAAGAAATAGCATGAACCAGGGAAGTCTGATTTCAAAAAACATTTTCAGATCCATTATGCCAAAGATGCGGGGGTTCAATTCGGCGCCCATGAACAAATCGTAAACAAATCGCCCAGTCATTCTATGTTGAGTACCCCGGTATATCGCGCTGAAATATCCGATAAAGCTGACTAGAATTCCAGAGAGAATACCAACACTCAAAAAAGGCCCAAACTCGTCGACCAAGAAGGTGATTGGGAGAATTTGAGTCACATGGAAAACAACGACAGTGGCGAGGGTAAAATAGAAAGCCCAAATAGCATTACAGTAGTAATCGAGGCGAAGATTGTTTCTGTGAGGAATCGGATTTCCTCTGGCCCAGACACCGGGGAGGGTGATGTATAGCAAACTCTGGTAAGCCAAGAAACCCCAGTAGACCAACCAAGCTTTCCTAGTAGGAAATGCGCACTATCATCCCGTCAACAAACCGCGATCATTCACAGGTGAAAGAAAAACAAAAACACCCAAAATTCTCATACCTCATAAGCCAATTTAGCTACTTTGATTACAAAATCGCCAACTGCCTCTCCCTTTTCCGGTATCGGAAATTGAGAATCGTAGTAGACCTGTCCAACCCACATGTACCACATGAGCAGCGGGAAGAAGACCATAACAAGCCCAGTACCCCAAACGCCTCCAAACTCGAATTCACCGCTGTTGTCAACCTTAGGATCAAACCCCATCTTGAGGTCATCCCTCATAGCTGTATCGGTCCTTTTGATTCCTTTTTGGATAGTCGATCCATTGGTCGACTCAATGGTTGAGCCATTGGTAGAGCCGTTGGTCAATCCATTCGTTGACCCATTCTCCCCGTTAGCCTGTCTCCTCGACTTGACCTCCATCACAACTTCGAAAGTAGATTTCTCAGGTTCCGGAGATGGCGTGCGAACTGGTGTAACAGGTTCGTATTCAGGATCCGGTGTCGGCTTAACACTACTGGGACGTGAACGTCTAATAGGTGGTGTAGGGACTAGACCTGGATATTCCTGTTTTCTAACGAGGCTTGTTAGAAATTGCAATTGAAGGAGGAGAAGCAAAAGGGAAAAAAAAATACAGATATATAGATAGATAGGTATATGTAGAGGGGGGGAGGGAGGAAGTGATGGATGGACAAGGATAAGGCGGGATGCTGCAGAGAAGTGCAATGCAAAGGTAGGAAAGGAATAAAACACAAATGAATGAATTGCGTTATATCATACGTACTTTGGAGTCTTTCCGGTCTGTGATCGAGTTTGAACCATAATCGCGAATTGCACGATAGACCCGTGGGTATTTAAAGAAGGGCGAGAAGGAAGGAAGGGATAGGGTACACAACAGGAGTTAAGGGTACAGGTAGGAAAGGAAAAGGAAAAAAAAAAAAAAGTAGAAGGGGAGGAAAAAGAAAGAAAGAAAGAAAAGAAGCAAGATGGTAGGGCAGCGGAACTAGTTCCACGAACCAGGGTAAAGGGGGGGGTGAGGAGGAGGTTTACGACGGTGGTAGCGGTTGTTGATCGGAGGCAGATTGAGGAAATTCTAGTTACCGTAGCTGGCATAGGTCTCACGTTGGTAATTTCATAGCTTTGAACCCCTGATCGACGCAACAGAACAAAGTTGTCTCTACAAGTATCATACCAGGGGATATGTTTTCGTACAAGACAGGAATTATTTTGCAGTTAATAATCCCCGTCTTGTACGAGAACATATCCCCTGGTACTTGTAAGTTAGTCCTAACTTCCCTCCTTTTCTTACTATACCTTTTCAGCCCATTACAAAAAAGAGGTTACCGTATGATATGATACGGTAATTAAAAATCAATTCGATGGCGGGAGGAATATCTTGCCAAGGACGTCAAATTCATCCATTAGAAGGAAAGACCTTGAAGGGGGAGAAAAAAACAAGCTACGATGTGCGGAGTAATATATATGTGGGTGTTTGAGTAGGTGCTGTCTGATAACAGCCTTCGTATAGACAAAGTTCGTACTCGTATCGTACCCTTACCCGCCAGCATCGGATAGAATCAGATCAGTATTCGTGATTTGTGAAAATGAACAATTGAATGCTTCCCATACTAAACAGGTACCGGTAGGTCGTGTGCCAGTGCCAGTAAGCTACCACAACTGAGCTAATAACCCTTGCTAACCTGTCTACCATAATATGCTTGACCATCCATCATCATACCCGCGATTCATAAGGCACAACACAAGCAACCAAAATAAAATACGGAACAATCCCTTAGCGAAGTCACCAAAATTACCATACGATGGGGGCAACCAAAAACCAAACACCCACCCAATCAAACACCCTCCGAGTCCCGACCGACATTACAGTATTCCACGGCATAGCGAGAATGCTCATACAAATAATCACTGTCCTATACAATTAGTATGGGCATTCTCGCTATGCCGTGGGCTCGCCTCGCCGTGGATTGTTGTATTAAAACTCTTCCCAAAAAGCACAACAAGGCGCGCCCCCCCTTTTTCCCCTTTCAGAAAGAACAAATCTCAACGTTTATTACAGTACAGCGCAGTATAAAAAAAAATTTAAAGATCTCACGCATCCATCCATCCCGTAACGGAAGCTTTGTAATGCAATGTACCGTATGTACAATGTTAAGCTTAATTCCAAGAATGTCCCATTGATATCATATCACTGTCATATGCACAGCTTACTTTGGTACCTGACTTACTGAATGGCGATTTTGCACATTACATTGTTTTCAAGTACGGTATGGCATCTGAAATGCTAGGAATTGATTGGCATGCCATGCCATGCCATAGTAGAAGTGCTTTTGTTTACTAACCTACAAATACAGTACATATCAGAGACCGAGACAAAGACAGGCAAGAAATCTCCACTTTAACTTAACGCCCAATCCGGTCAGTTAAGTAAGGCAGGAGATGACCATCAACATCGCTCGGTCTTTCGGTAAATTCTGATCATATTGCTGTGGCGGGCGGTAAAATGAAATAGATTCGGTTTGTACTGTATTGTACTGGGTGATGCATGATATGAGATGTTGTCGTACCCGTATTGTATCTCGTCGTAACCGCACTACGGGTACGCACAGTATTTTATTGTGCAGTTCTTGTAACCCCTGAGTCGGATAGGACAGGATTCCTGCATGGATATACTTGCGCGCGATTTAAGTTATGGTGCACAACAATCAAAAAACACCAAAATACAAGGCCCGTTGCACCATAACTTAAATTGGGTGCAAGTACAATATAAGTGTGTTTTAAAGTACTGGTACTCGAGTACCAGTACTGTTTTGTAATCTGGTGGGGGGCAGTATCGTATCGCAGGTTCACGAATACGCTCTTTTTCTTTTTCTTGTTCTTGTTCTTGTTCGTACGGATTGCTTGATACGAATACTGGTACCAGTACTGGTACAAAGCTTAGAGGCAAGGATTGAGCTTTGTTGTGTTACTGCGGTATATTCCTGGACCTTGATGGACAGGCAGAAGTGTTGGTGGTCTAATCTGCACTTACAAGAACCTACTGTACGGAACCTCACATTTTTTTTTTTCTATCAACATCCCCAGATCTCCGTCCTCAGCAACACCCACCAATACACTTATGTACTCAGGTAGGGATGAAAAAATCGGAAAAAATGATCAGCAAGATTGTGCGGGGAAGGAAGTAGAGAGTAAAGAGGTTTGGAAAAAAGAAGGGCTCGGCAGACATCAGAAAGTCGGATGGTGGTGTTTTGAAGTGTCACTGGCTTGGAGTGATGCAACAATCTGCAATGAACTAGAAGTACGGGAGTGAAGAAAATATGTGAACAACGTCTCTTGGCACCCTCTAGTACATCAACAACACCGAACATATTATAAAAAAATAAATAAAGAAGTTGAATAAATGAAAAGATAACCAAATGAGAGCAGAACTAAACTCCATGAATTACCAGCCAGTTGGTCCACCATTCTTTCTGAGAAGTGTAGTAATCCTCCTCAGCATTCCATCAATCTATCTATAGATCCTACCCTATGGCAGCTCCTCCTAAACCTTCTGAGCAAGTGCGATAATCTCCTCTTGACCATAGGGATGATGGGCAGGATCCTGGAAGACTCTCCTGAAATGAGATTTCCACAAAGCCCAAACATTTTTGATGGGATTCAGATTGAGAGAGTGGGGAGCCCAATCAAGTCATAGTATTTCATTCCTATAACAAAATATTCAGGTATATTTTGAGGTATGGTATGGAGCACCATCCTCAATCATATAGGTACCCTCCTAGATCCTGCCCATCTCCTTATAAAGTGGTAGGAGGTGGGGGACCATGATCTTCTCCATATATTGGATTGAATTTAGTCCTAACTTGACTTTCTTGCTTATCTGCTTATTTTCCATTCACTTATGGATAGAAACAAACTTGGTATAGCCTGTATATGAGAAGGCACCAAAGAACTGAATGATAAGTGGTTCTCCAATAAAAGTAGGAGCCAGATTGCATTCCTCATACTGTGTTCCTGGCTTACACTGTACTCATAGTCACTAATGTCCATGACCAACCTGAAGATAAACTTCATCAGTGTAAACATGTTTCCACCACCACTCTTTTGGCTTCAAGCAATGGCAGTGCACAAACTCCTTCTGCTACTGTTTATTGTGTTGTATATGTCAGAACTTCCAATGGTAAATCTGCACCCATAGATTTTCTGCCTGAAGGGTATCTCCAATCAGATGGTTAGATATGTTCAGCCCTGAAGCTGCTGCAATTTCTGTAACTGTTGCATGTGGCTCTTGCATATCTAGAATCTTGACAAATTAGTGATCACTCTCTGATAGACTTTTTGGTCATCCTGGGTGCAGGGCCCAGTGTATTTTTCCCTCCTTCTCAAAAGAGGTTACGATAAGATGGGCAGTCAATTTTACAATATCATGTTCATCCACAATTTCCTGGTAGGTTTTCCCCTCTACCTACTTTTTTATTACCTTAACCATTTCTTCAGTATTCATATGTCCCAACTTTGGCTTTTTGTTCATAGGCATGTTGAGTTGCTGATGTTATTGAAAGGTTGTATTGTCAGAGTAGCTTTTTCATGTGGGGTTTGCCAAGGCTTTTGTTCAAATATTTTCTTCACTCCTGTGGAAGCATAGAAGTTACAGTAGAAAACCAGTCACTTGGTGCAACTACTTTGGTTATAACCATAGGTTTAAGATGACCACCAACTAGATCACTTTTCACCCGCTGCCACATCGATCATCCCCCTATTCCCTGTTTTGCCACCATAAGTTTTCCAATTTTTTCATCCCTACCCGAGTACACCGGGGGGGAAATGTGAATGTATTTTTTCCCTCCGGTGTACGTCACCACGAAAACACCAGGTACTTGTACCCTACCTATCAATCACACTGTATCTTAATCTTACTGTAATCTTTATCATACCTTATCCCAAAGCTACAAATACTGGGACATAACATTCCAATCCCCTCACTTTCCCACCTTTCCCCGCAAAATTAAGCTTTTAGAGCACGCACGTATCATAGCTTAGACAAAGTTAAAATACTTAAAGCCTTGACTCTCGGACTTATGGTTCGTCTAGAATGGCGGGGGGGGGGGAGAATAAGTACAGAGGGCAGCCCCTTGGGGGATAACTGTTTGTTCTAACACGTAAAATATAGGACGCTCGGTGGTATTATATGAAGTTGTAGTTGTGGCTGCCAAAGTGCCTGTAGGCCTAATCACAGAGCATTGTGCTATACGGTACTGCGGGGGCGTAGAAACAAGTGCGTATTCCTCCCTCGTTTGTGGTACGGGAGAGTGCAAACTTATGTTACAGTATAGACGAAACTAGCAAGAGCCCCCTCGAGACCTCGAGTCTTGTCAAGTCTTTCTATTAAACTTTACTTAAATTCGTCCATAAAACAATAGAAAACATAATCTACATCTTGGTTTCTGTCCATATAACCATATCAGATAATGTTTTTGACAACCTACAGCTAAGAATATCCAGTATTACGCAATGCACAACTCAAAAATAAGTGGTATAATGTTATTCAGTTATTATTGGGAATATATTATAAAGTCATACCCATTATTATTGAAGCTAGGATTAGAGATAGACCTTATTTTGTATTTTATTTTTTTAATATAACTAATATAAAGAAATAAAACATTATAAAGCAAATATCGATGACTGCTAAACGAAATTGTCCGCAGCTGAATTTCTATCTATATATTTACTGCATGTTGAAATTTAGAAAACATATGGAGTCTGGTGATATGATGACAGATTTGATAATAGAATAAGAGAATTTCAATCTAACAAAAAAAGTATGTATTAAATTAGTGAATAAAAAACTTACAAAAATAATCAAGGTAAAAAATGATTGAACTTGCATTCACCTCATTAGTTATACTATTTAGATAAAACTCAAATCAAAACCTCTGGAAAAACAATATTGTCTGTAAAATTTGGTTCAGTTGTAGAAGGAAGAATGGTCAACCCATCAAGTGAGGTAACCCTCGATAAGGCCACATAAAGTTGACCATGGGTGAAGGCATTACTTCTCAAATCAACCCCTACATGTGCTAAGGATTGACCTTGGGATTTGTTCACAGTCATAGCAAAGCAAAGGCGTATTGGAAACTGCTTCCTCTCAAGGATAAAAGGAAGATCTTCCTCACTTGTTGTGAGTTTGATTCGTGGTAGTAGATGAACTTCTCCATCCCATTTGCCACCAAGTAGGGTAACCTGCAAGCAATTTCTGCCAATTCCAACTACTCTCATTCTTGTGCCATTACACATGCCATGCTGTGGACTTAAATTGCGAATCAGGATTACAGGGGCCCCAATCTTTAATTTAAGGCAAGATGGTGCAATTGATGGAATGTCAATACTTTGTAAATACTCCATAGCATAAGGTTCAGCAGCAGCAGCCTGATCATTCACTTCAACTTTGTTGGCAGCATGAAAAATGTGTTCCACACCAGGCATGCATTGTAGGAGAAGTTCATTGAAGTCATTAACTGTATCATTCTTATAGGCAAGGATTGCACGACCAGTAAATATTGCATGAACAAATGGTGCATCTTGCATAAGCGTTGGAGGATAGACTTGAGCGCAAAGATCTTCAACGGTTTCTGATCTTCGAATGTATAATGGTAAGGTTTGTTTTCCATACATCAATGGATCTGACACTAATCTTTTCAAGAAGTCCAAAAACTCTTGGTTCGCTTCATTGGCCGCCACCCTCATATTTTGCTTCAGTTTAAGAATTTTGAGACGATTCCAAATTGAAGAGTGCTGAATACAGGCAGCCACAGTTGCATGGCGAGAGCCACGTCGGATTACTGGTAGTATTTGTGCAAAGTTACCTCCCAAAACTACTGGTATACCTCCAAACAGATCATTGTCATGCTTTCCACAAATGTCATTTAATGACCAGTTGACAGCCTGAAAGCAAGCCTTATGCTGCATAGGGACCTCGTCCCAGATGATTAAAGCAGTTTTCCGAATAAGACTTGCAAGGAAGGAGTTTGCCAGAATGTTGCACATCGAATTCCCATCATTATTTAGGGGAATCTTAAATTGTGAATGAGCTGTTCTACCTCCTGGAAGCAGTTGGGCAGCAATTCCAGATGAGGCCACACTGAGTACAATCTTCCCTTGGGCACGAAAATGTGAGCAAAGACAGTTGTATAAAAACGTTTTCCCAGTTCCTGCTGGACCATGAAGAAAGTATCCAACATCTACTCTCAATTGTAAGTGTTGCTCACGAAAAGTAACCCCTTCGATAATGGTCCTGAAACATTCTTTTTGTTCTTCGTTTAGCTGTGTTTCAAGTGATTCAGCAAGCTGTCCCTGCTCCTCAATATTGTAATTCATTTCTTTAACAATCAAAGAATTGCTTCCATTTTCACCTGCAATAGTCCAATCTAATAACTTAGTAGGAAGTCTATAATCTTCTAATTTTGTACCATAATCTGACAAATATTTCTGGATTAAATATAATCCATAATCTAGATGGATTTCAGGTTGGTCTTGCATAATTCCCGGAGGAAGTTGGAGTCGTCCTGTCATTATCATAAAAGGAATATCATCACAGAAGTTTTCCTTAAACTTATTCCAGATTTCTAGTGGGTTGGACAGGGTAGTATAATGTAAAGTCATCGCAAACAAATGACGTAATGAACTTCCAGTAATAAACTGGACTCCCTCTGTGAAAAGTGATATCCATTCACTATCATCCTCTAATAATCCCATTGCGAGACATGCTGCTTTAAATGTTGGATGAATCTGATTGTTCACCGTCCGCAAATCCTCAAAACCTTTTGCTCCACGTTTTACAGTCAGAAGAAGCCGTAGGTAATATCTTTCTCCCATAAAGGGGCTTGCAGAATACATCCGCCCTATTGCTAGCCCCTTCTGCCACTTCTTCCAACCAAATTTGTGAACATATACAAACTGTTCTGGGAACTCATGATATAACAACTCTGCCCCATCAACATTTTCATTGTTATATGTAAAGAATGCCGTTAAGGTACTCATTGATGCTTCTATCCGTTGGCGTAGCGCATTGTGATCCTCATGTTCTGAAAAGTACACTGGCTGGTCTCCAGGCAGATGAATCGATAGCTTTGTAACTGGAGGGAGTTCCTGTTGGGTACTAAATTCAGATAGACGCCACATTGCCTCTGTTGGGCCAATGTATCTTCCACTCAGGTGTCTAGTAATCTCATCGTGGTCAGATTGAATATTAGCAGTTGCTCGATCCCCACCCTTGTAAATATATTTGTGAATATATTTAACTGCTCTAATCGACCCACATACTTCCACATTAATATGGGTATTATATCGAAGACTTAAGTATGGACTGTATGGTACCACTCATTGGTTGTCGATTCTTGCAGTTGTACCAGGTCCAGCATTTGCAACAGGAATTGTAAAAAAGTGTCCTCTATCTCGACGCCTATATACTGGATATCCATTTTCATGAATCATAGTCTCATCTTGAAAGGGTTTTGGGTAGCCTTTATGGCATGTTTTTGAGAATGCTGGATTTAGTCCTTCAAAACACAGTGTACTATAATTTCCACCAGTACAGCTTGTATGCACCATAGTGGATTTTATTATCCTAGCAAGCTCTCTCCCTTGAGCATTAGTTTCATCTGGTAGCTCTGCTGATATAAGCTCATCAATAGTTTCGGCAGTTAAAAATGTGGCATTGGTATTAAGAAAGAGTAAAAGGTGCAAATGTGGGAGACCTCGCTTCTGGTACTCTATAGTCCAAACCCAACCATTCCACTTGCCAAAAATCTCCTTATGCCGTAACTGATCAAGTAAATCCTGAACCTTTAGGTAGAAGACTCTGGCCACCAAATCTGGCCGATCAGCTGCTACCTGTCCAGGCAATAACTCTTGTTCAATTTCTGCCCACTTGGGATTGGCAGTAAAAGTGATAAAGAGCGAGGGGCGACCAAAATGACGGACTAAGGCCATACTATCTTGATATAATTGTTGCATAAACCGGTCACTGCCAACATAACTTGATGGAAGGACAACTCTTTTCCCAACCTCTTGAAGGTTTATATCTTGTTGTTGAAGGACATCTGTAAGACCATTGTAAAGATCTGCACGAATATTTGACTGATGTCTCTTCAACCATGCCAGCTTGTTCTGGTCACATACTGCCCAGGCATCTACCAGAAATTGTTGAAATAGTCATTTTGCCTGAAATATCGTCATCGCTTCATCTGTCCGTGGGTATAGGCGAAAGCGATAAAAGGCACGTTGATGCATCCGAACTACTTGTCGTTGCCCGTTTTCATTTCTCAGTTCCCGCCCCCAATGCCATCCGAGTTCCCCATTGGGCAAAAGTAAAACGTAATGCATTGGTAAATAAGATGCATGGTTCTGGTTGATTATTGTAAGTCTCTCACTTACAGGCCCTGAATTGTCTCTTTTGGCCAGTACCAGATCACGACACCCGGCCTCTCCGTATTCTTCAGGAAGAATCAATGCTACCTCATCACTTGTTGGAAGGTTCTCCCGCCTTCGGTCAGCTCCAGATTCAATGACCAACTGCATCTGGGGATTGAGAATAATTCTAAACTCTCCACCTCTCTCCTCTGCTTCTTCCATTCTTTCCTTTGCAGTTTTATACATCTGTATAAGTGGTGAACATTCTTGAAACATCTGTGTCAATGCCAAGATGATCTCAGTATCGAGCCCCTCAGCTCTTGTTGTACAAGCTTGAGCAGCAAAGAGTGGATCGTATAGATATATTTGTGAGAAAGCGGCATCTCTTCCAGTTGGTGCTTTTAATGGTCCTTGAAGATGATAAACCGCACCATGGACTTGGAAAAGATGCAAACCGCCACCTTGGGGAGTTGTTCTGTTGTCCATATTATAACTAATGGAAGTAAATGCAAATAGACCGTTCCATCTTCTGACATCCTTAAGAAAGTTCTTTGATTGTAACGTTGTACCATCCATCAAAGAATTAAGAGGTTCCGGAAGCTGCTTAAGTTTTTCAAGAACAACATCACCATGTTTACAGCATGATTCGAAGCTGTAACCATGTGCCTGTCTGCGTCTGCTTGGTTCCGCTTTCCAATGTTTGGCATGGCAGTGAACACAGACTATATTCATAGTACCAAGGTTGTGAGTGGTCCAGTAGGCCCGATTCCTGGTAAACGCGAGATTCAAGGTGGGTGATGGTGGATGAGCAACCATCGGAACTGCATCCCCCGAAGCAAGATTGCTGACTCGTACAGCATTACGTCGATTTCTTTGTGATAACTACATGGTTATTACAAGTTGTTAGTATATAGTTTTCTAATTCTGCATAGTAATAATGAATGATTTATGTTAAAACCAACATGTTAATAGCAAGTGGAGATTAACATATACCAGGCAGTTGCGGCATGCTTTATGCAATATTCCAGCAACATCTCGATCAAAATCTCCTGCCCCCTTTTCCTGACGGCATCGGTAGCATCGTTGCATAATGGGTGTATTCATTCTGCTTCCTACTGTTTCTCACATTTCGTGGATTAGTAAACTCATACTTGACAAGATTATCGAAGTTAAATTAGTATAGGTGATTGATGGATACCTTCAGGAAATACTACTTCAAATAGTGAGGAGGAGAAAAATAAAATATTGCAATAAGGTCTGTAAGACTATGCAATACTATTACAAAAAGAAGGAACCATGTTAGCCAAAAGATACATGTTAAAAGAATGCTTAAAAGTATGATAGACCAGTGGGAGGTAAAAGTAATTATTTATGTAGAATTGAGTAAAGAGAGAGTGACAAAGAGGTGGAAATAGAGAGTTTAAAGGAGGATGAAGGAAGATACATACCTAGAGGAAATAGAATACCCAGTGAAGAAAAAAAGGGGGGGGGAGGTAATTGATTATCTCCAAAGATAAATAAAATTGAGAAGAAAGGGAGCAGGATAGGGGGAGAAAGGAAATTCTAGTAAAATCAATATTAAGATATTATAATGAAGAAGGAAAGATATTGATAAGGGCAAAAAGGGTGACAGGAATGAGAATAAGATTGGAGGAAAAATCTTTTCAATAGAAAAGAGTGGTGGATGATATCGGAGGAAGAGGATATGAAGGGAATAGAAGGAAGAAATAAGAGTAGAGACGGGGGATAACAGCTCCTTATATACTATCAAAGGTCAATAAAGTGATTGGAAGAATATAGAGTGAAAGGGCATGGTTAATTACGGTCACTTCAACACATAGTGTTGTGACTGGTTTCTTGACCTCCTTGGCAGAGGTTTTTTTCTTGGCAATATTGTTTCAATCATTAACGTTGCTTTTCTCAATAAGATTCTTATCAGATAATCTAGACAACACTTTAACTTAATCCTATATAGTTCTATCGAGATTTTTTTCACTTCTTTATAACTTCCTTTCCCTTTGTATTCCTGTTTTTCTTTTTTCTTTTTTCTTTTTTTCTTTTTTTCTTAATTTATATCTATATTTTTCTGTAACTTTGTTTTACATTTTGTGTTCGTTACCAGGGCAACCACGTTCTTATCAGATCATCAGATCACCCATTGACTTATTTGTTGTACAGTACTATATAGACATCTAGATGTAATATCAAAGCTCGGTCCAGCACTTGCACTTGCACTTGCAATTTGCCCATGCTCACTTTTGTCCCATGAGTAAAGTGACGTAATTAACTGGACCATCAAGTGGATCAATTAGAACGCACCAAAAAAAAAAAAAAAAAAAATGGAAACCTCATTTATTTGTTTTTTTTGTTAAGTCCTTAGATTTATTTGTAAAGTACATGAAAATCCTGGCAATCACCCTAAGGTATGGGCTAAAAAAACCCCTCAAAACAATAAAGAAAACTTCACCCTTCACCCCCTAAATAGAATAAATAAACAATAAAAACCAATAACATCCATTATTAGCTGAAAGACTAAAAAACATTAAGAACCCAAATTGGAACCTGTTATAAATGGAAAACCCCCAACTTAATGGGAAAATTTAACAATTTTTTTGAAATAAACATGAAAAGCTTTTTAATCAAAATCCTCCCTGCTTTATTGTCCTTCCATAGGGCCAAATCTGATCCTATATTGAAACCTTCTAGATTCAACCACTCCCTCTATTCCACCAGGTCAGGACAGTCTATTACTATATGTTGGAAAGTCTAGTTGACTGTACTACAGCAATCATACTTAGAGTCCTGTTCCTTACTGGACCAATCTGATTGCTTATTTAAGTAGCTTTTATTTACCCTTATTTGGTATATTTGACCTACCTAGAATTTGGGAAGGATCATAAAGTTCCAACAACTCCTAAAGGGCAACCTGTACAGATACTAGGAGGGATAGCTGTAATCTGTCTACTCCTGTTATATTAATTTTCTTATTTTCTCCTTTACATCTCTCTAACTTTATATACTTCCTTAAGTAACAGGAGCAAGTTTATTGGATTTCTCAGGAAATAGTTATGACTCAAATATTCTTACCACTTGCACCCTTATTTTATCTATCAGGAGGTGTCTTTGGACCCTTGGCTTGGACATAGAGTTCCAGGTTTTCAGCTGTACACTCCCTGAATTCATAAATATTTGCTTCCTATTCATTATTAACCTTAAGTCACAGATAATGAGGTAACCTCCTGGAAGCATCATAGTTGCTATATATATATATTGTTTTCAGGCATTGCTGTGATAATTTGCACTCCTGTTATAAAGGAAACTTACTTAATATATAGTTCTATCAGGGATAGGTATACCTCTACTGAAAGGGTTGCCAGATTTGTTGCAAAAGATTTGTTGGTAATCCACCTCACTACCCAGTTCTAAAATATTTGCATCTTCTTTTTTATCATCACCATCAGTACCAGTATCTCAACCCTATATAGTAAGTTACATAGTATGATACCTTTGACTAAGTATCTGACCTGATAAGGGGAGAGTTCTTTGCCAAGTTTAGATAAACATTGTATTCTAAAGAAGGTACCTTGGGCCAATGCTAGTCTTTTTGTAAAGTGCATAGTTATCTTTATATTGTTTGATAGTCAGTACCTAAGCTATTTGAGAGTACACTCTACTAGCTGAATAGTATATGCTGGTATTAAGATTGAGTCTATTGGTCATTATCTCTACTCTTTCAGTGTCTGCCAGTATATCAGTTCAGTTGTATTGATGCTGAAAGATAGTCCTAGTATAGCTACTCTTTCAGAAATATTATATACCTTCTGCTTTAAGAGTTATGTATTCCTATACCATGAATTGCTAGCCACTGAGATCTAGAAGTCATCAATATATAAAGAGGAATGTGTAAACTTATCATCTAAATTTGCATGCAATAAGCTTACAGCCAGTTGTCAGAAGTATTTGTGAAACATATCTTACCTTACTAAGTTACCTCATCAAAAATGCCAGATCATTAAGTTCAAGTTTATCATGACTATGAATGGCATCATAAAGTTACTTGCTACTGTAATACATGATTTACACAACCTACTCCTCAATTCATTTACTTTCAGCTTTTATCTTTTAACTATAGTTTACCAATCTGGATATGCAAAGGCTTCAGTAGCAAAAAAAAAAGAACTCCTAAAACCTTGCAAAGAGGAATGACCAATATTGAAAAAGGTATGATTATTGTCTTTTTCTACTGCCTCCAGAGTATTGTTCTTGTTGCTCAACTTATAGAATTACCTTGGACAATAGTTAAAAGTTTCCTTGCTTCAGTATGTGAGCACCAATTACTAGAAAACATTCCTTGCCTCAGTTACACCCTAGTTCTTAGGTATAAGGAGTATCATACGATTGTCCAGATAGCCAAATCCAATCAGAAAATGACTAGATCTGATTTTAAGGATAAATATGTGCTAGTTATTTTCCTTTCAATAGGTGAAACCTCCTAGTACTAGTACTACCCTGAGTAATAGGACATGATTGACTAATAAACTGCAAATCAAATAGTGGATAGAGTACTCAGAGAGGTCAATATCAAGAACTAGATAGCCAAATCAAGACCTAAGCTCAAGTCTAAGCATGTTGCTAAGAGATTGAAGTAGGCTACAGTTCAGAAAAATTACACAGTAGATGATTTTGAAGGAGTTATTTAGAGTGATATGTATAGTATGGAGAAATCTATAGATCTAAGGTAACAATGGGTTTTTAGAGAACCTGGAGAGAAGTGGTTAGCTGATTGTATTCATTCAAAGGAGAAGGATAAGGGAATTTCTCTTATAGTTTGAGGGCACTTTTGGTGTAATATTAGGTACATGGATCACCTTGGACCACTTACTCACCAACCTACCATTCCATTATACCCCTGCAGCTGCCTTGTAGAGAAGTTACATCACTATCTTACATCAGACGAATTGTGTTCTGACACTTTAGGATCAAAGATTGACAACTCTAGCATAATACTATATATATTATTGCTATCTGTCTAACTGGATGCTGTCCATAGGATATATGAGAGAGCACTTTGGGCAATGAGTAAAAAGTAAAATAAGATTATTTGGTTGAGGTACTGGTGAGTTATCATCCTATATATTAGCTATTAAATATTGTGACCATTAAGTAATGGGACATTTTGACGAAACTATTAGTAACTTGGATACCATAAGTACTTGAATATAAGATCAATATACTAGTGCATTAAATTAGACTCAAAGGTGGTGAAAAGAGATATTGACATAATTGATAATAGTGTAACTTACCATAAATAGTCACAAGAGGTCTCAAATTCAACATGAGCAGTTTTTTTATCACACATATTGAGCATTTCTTTATTTTTTTTTTAAAGCTCAAAATGGGCCCTTGAGGAGTAAATCAAAGTACCCGATCACAAGTTCTTGTTCAACTTCCCAAGCTCCCAGCATCAAGGTTTTATGTGGATATTTAGAAGTGAAAAGGACCTAAACATCAGCTCCTCAAACAGAACTCTCATGTGCTACCAAAGAAGTCCCTCACAACAAATTCTCGCAAGTCCTATATAGTTAAATATAAGTTAGAGGTCTTATTATAGTTATAAACAAAGAGTACTATACAATGTGGGCCCTCACATTTTTGGGAACTGACAGTTGTGGAAGCTGCTAAATAGTTTACAATAACCATCTCAAATCTTGTATGGTGGAGGAGGGAGGAATATGGAGGAAAATCCCGAGAGGTATCTGCATTAGCATGAAGGGTTAATGGAGCTGGACATAAGAGGAAGTAGAAAGAGATGGAATGGGTTCTCTATGATCGCTTCTGGTACCATCACGCACAAGGCAGAATTGTCTGATGGAGTTAGTGTTGGCAAAATGTTATTAGCATTTTTCACAAAATCAATGCAAGTGGGGAGGAGGACTCAGTACAATTCAGGTTCTTAAATGGATAGTTCTGGGACTTTCTTTCCTGGCACCATATAACCCTACATACTATAACTAACAAGGCCAGTCAGCTACCATCAGATTATATATCAACTATAATTTTATGGTTAAAATCCAACTGGAGGAACTCACAATTGCATTGAAAGGATATGAAGGTAGAGAACAAGGAGGAGTATGAGGAGTACGAGGAGTATGAGGAGTACGAGGAGTATGAGGAGTATGAGGAGTATGAGGAGTATGAGGAGTATGAGGAGTATGAGGAGTATGAGGAGTATGAGGAGTATGAGGAGTATGAGGAGTATGAGGAGTATGAGGAGTATGAGGAGTATGAGGAGTATGAGGAGTATGAGGAGAATGAGGAGGACGAGAAGGATAAAGAGGATGAGGAGGATGAGGAGGATGAGGAGGATGAGGAGGATGAGGAGGATGAGGAGGATGAGGAGGATGAGGAGGATGAGGAGGATGAGGAGGATGAGGAGGACGAGAAGGATAAAGAGGATGAGGAGGATGAGGAGGATGAGGAGGATGAGGAGGATGAGGAGGATGAGGAGGATGAGGAGGATGAAGATGTGGATAAAGATGAGGATGAGGATGAGGATAAGGATAAGGATGAGAATAAGAATAGAAGATGGGATTCTCTACAGAATGTTGGTCAGTACAGACTAAGCAACATCTGCAATATGGATAAAATGCTAATTCTATTCGAGTATCTAGGTGGGTATACATATTGTTACAGAGTAACCCCAATAAGAGGTGGAAAGGTAAGGACCAGACGAGAGGACAAGGGGAAGTCCAAGATATATGAGCAAGGTGAGAAGATTCTGGAAAACAAGAGCAAGGTCAAGGGAAAGAATTCTGGGAAACAAGAACTGGGTCAAGAAGGATTTTGGGGAATAAGAATAGTAGCAAGAGGAATTCTGGAAAAGAGGAACAGTAGTAAATAACAACTTAGTATTAGATGAAATATACAAGAGGTTACATGAAGAGAAAAGAAACCCACTCTTCATGCTCAAATTTATGTAAGTAGGAATCCATAACCACACAAACACTAAAATACATGAAAACAGTCACAACATAATCACTACCTTAACACCCTCTATTTAGCCCCTTTATAGTGAATAACTAAGTTAACAAAATATCTAAACCAATAGTAATGCTATTTCCCATAACATTATCACCTTCCTAGGTGTTGAACTCCATGAGACATTCTTTTATCATACTAGTACTGGTCCAGGCTTTCCTGGTTACTGCTCATGAAAGATATCTATAGTCACTAAATCTTCTAAGTTCTCTGCAGGTTCCCAGCTAGGATCTGAATACCTGACCCACTTCAGTAAGTAACATAGTTTTCTTCCCACAATCTTTGAATATAACACTTCCTCTACCTGCCACTCTTCTTCACTATCTACATTGACTAGTGGAGAGGGGGAAGTAATCTATCCCAGATATAGATCCTCCGTCACACTATCTAACAAGGAAATGTGAAATACATCACGAATTCTCATAGTTGAGGGTAGCCTCAGATGGTAGGCATGAGAACCAATAACATCTGCAATTAGGAATGGACTAAAATGTTTATGATCTAACTTGTGTGATGGTCTGTTGGTACAGATATTCTTCACATTCAGCCAAACTCTATCACTAATCTTATAACATGGGGCTGGGAGTCCGGAACAATTGACTTATTCTTTTTGTTTAGCTTATGAAAGGAGGATCTTATCTTTTAGATGATCATGAATAAGATTCATCTCTTTAGAATGATCACAGGCCTGTAGGTCTTCAGAACCATGAACCTCACTTTCTCAGTTGAACTCAATCTGGGGATTGAAGCCATAATAAGCAAAGAATAGTGATAGGACTGTTATTTCTGAAGTATGGTTGTTTGCTGAAAACTCAGCCAAGGGTAACCACTTATACCAGTCATCTTGTTAGTAATTACCATATACTTGGAGATACTGCTCTATGACAGCATTAATTCTCTCTGTTTGTCTATTGGTCTTAGGGTGGAAGGCTATTGAGAGGTAGGGTTTGATTCCCAGTCTGGCATAGAGAGACTTTCAAAATGTTCAGGCAAATTGGAGTCTATGGTCAGAGATGATACCATCTGGTAGTCTATGTAGGTGCCATATATAGGTGAGGAACAATTCAGCCAGATCCTCAGCAGAGGTTGTAGTACAGCAGGGAATAAGGTGTCTCATCTTAGTGAGTCAATCAACAATTACCCAAATTGTATCCTTGCTATGAGACCAGGGAAGCCCAATGACAAAGTCCATTGAAAGTTCTTTCCAGGGATGTTGTGGAATCATCAAGGGCTTGAGAGTACAATATGGAGCATGTCTTGATATGCATGATCTCTGACATAGGTGACAATTCTGTACAAATCTTACCACATCCTCATGTATCTTCAGCCAATAATACTTTTGACAAAGTAGTTTGTAGGTCTTTGTATATCCTGAATGGCCAGCAATTGGAGACTCAGAGTTCTGTTGCAAGAGGTATAGTTATAACTCTGCTGATGCTGGAACATGGAGACAGTTATTGAAGATGAGTCGAGATCCTTCCCTTTTGCAAGAGGCAAGTGATATTTCCTCTGAACGCTGAACTTAGTCATCTAACATCTTCAAGACTTTTACTGGGAATTTGTCTATCTCATATCCCTTCGAAAATAGTTGATCTAGGTAAGACTCACCATCAAGGGGTCTAAAACTTACCAACAAACTAAGATTTTGGGACTTTAATACAGTCTGCTCTATGATTTCTTTTCTTTCATGTCCCTCCTCAGGCCATTCTCCTGGATAGTGCATCAAAGCATCTGCCTTACCATTGGCCTGTCCTGGTTGGAAGACAATTTTGAAATTAAATCTGGACAAAAATTCAGACCAATGAGTTTGTTGACAGTTTAATAACTTTGAGGACATAAAGTATTCCAAGTTTCAATGATCTGTAAAGTCCTTAATAGTGGCCATGGAGCCCTCAAGCTCTGAATGCCACTCTTCAAATGTGCAAATGATTACTAAGAGTTCTTTATCATATATTTCATAATTGCACTCTGCAGGAGAGTACTTTTTGGAGAAGAAGGCAATGGGATGGAGAATGCCCCCATCATCAGGCAGTGATAAGATGGTGGCAGATACATAGTCAGAAGCATCAGTTTCAACAATAAGTTCTCATTTATAGTCAAAGTGTTGAAGTATCAGCACAGTTGTAAATGCTTCTTTCAAGGTCATGAAAGTGATATCCTGGCTTGTATCCCAAATGAATGGAACTGTCTTCTTAGTAAGATTATTCAGTAGCAAAGTGATTTTTGAATAGTCTTTAATAAATGGATGGTAATAGCTGGAGAAGCCAAGGAAGGATCTCACATGCTTGACAACATGAGGGATAGTCCAGGCCATAACAGCTTCAATTTTATTTGGGTTTATACTGACTCCATTGACAGAGATGACTACACCCAAGTAACCTGTTAACTGTACATGAAACTCGCATTTTTGGGGCTTATACTGTAACCTGAATTTACTCAAATGTTCAAGCACCTTAGTAACATGCTCTACATGTTCTTCCAAGGAATTACTGTATATAAGCTCATCATCCAGATAGGCAGTACAGATGATGTCCAGGTAACCTTTTAATACCTTACTGATATAGGCTTGGAAAGTTGCAGGCATATTACACAGTTCGAAAGGCATCATATTATATTCATTATATTGATATAAGCCATAGCAAGTCTGGAAGGCTGTCTTCCACTCCTCTCCTTTCTTCATCCATATCAGGTGATAAGCATTTCAGATGTCGAGTTTTGTAAAATACTTTGGAGCCAAGAGGCAGGTCAAGGTCTCTTAGATAAGAGGGAGTAGGTAATAGTTCTTGTAATGACCCACCAGAGGGTATCTTACAGTAAAATATTCTTACACCCATACCGGAGACCCTGAGGTCAATGGGTAAAGGTAGTTTGGTTCACTATAGTGGACAACTACGCATACTATAAGATTGTAGTATTAAAGGCAGGTGCAGGAAAGGCTCATGTAATGAGGCCTGAGTTATCCTGACATGAGGCCTGGGTTACCCTGACATGAGGTCCAGGTTACCCTGTCATAAGGTCCAAGTTACCCTAACATGGCACTCAAGTTACCCTACCTAGCACATAGAGGTACTTGGGGCAGGGGGTAATCCTATAAGGATTGGGCACTCCGGTAAAATCTAAAGGTTACAAACCTGGTAGCCTTTGGGGGACTATAGGAGGAGCTACAGGGCTCTGAATGCCCCAGGATTTTACAAAGTTATTCCTAACACACCCCTGCGGCCCCAGTGTAAGGACCACACATCATGGGCTTATGGGTATTGAGTTGCTCCCTTGCTTACAAAAGGAATTGAGTGGAGGCACTCTTGTAATACCATATAAGTTATTGCCATCCGTCCGACCAGATGCTGTCTATAGGATATTGTAACGACCCACCAGAGAGTGTCTTACAGTAACCTATTCTTACACCCATACCGGAGACCCTGAGGTCCCCGGGTAAGGATAGTTTGGTTCACTATAGTAGGCAACTACGTATACTATAAGATAGTAGTATAAAAGGCGGGCTCGGGAAAGTCTCGTGTAATGAGGCCCGAGTTACCCTGACATGAGGCCTGGGTTACCCTGACATGAGGTCCAGGTTACCCTGCCATAAGGTCCGAGTTACCCTGACATGGCACCCAAGTTACCCTACCTAGCATATAAAGGTACTTACTTGGGGCTGGGGGGCGATCCTGTAGGGGTTGGGCACTCCGGTAAAATCTAAAGGCAACAAACCTGGTAGCCTTTGGGGGGCTGTAGGAGGAGCTACAGGGCTCCGAACGCCCCAGGATTTTACAGAGGTATTCCTAACACCCCCCTGCGGCCCCAGTGTAAGGACCGCATGTCATGGGCTTACGGTTGTTCAGTTGCGCCATTCCTTACAAAAGGAACTGAGTGGCGGCACTCCTGTAACACCGTATAGGTTGTTGCCGTCCGTCCGACCGGATGCTGTCCGTAGGATATATGAGAGGGCATAGGGTGTGCTCCAGAGGAAGGGCTATCTTCTGGTACCAAATATGTGTAAACCGGACAAGAACTGAAGGGGTTACTCAGGTAATACTGGAAGGGTAGTCCAGAGCCTCCTGGGTAGTCCCGGGGTGGCCCGGAAGATGTTGAAGCATCTCCAGGCAGGTGAATCGCACATAGGCACAACTCGTGCCCAATCGCTGTAAGACTATTGGGGTTGTTTGAGAACTCTAAGAGCATGATTCTTATCATGGTAGAGGTGCTTTCGGGGAGTTGACTGTGGGTAGTGCCCACCAAGCCAATCACCAAGGTACCCCACCGGGGGAGCCGAGTAGACTTTCCTATCAGGCAAAGACTTGACTAGAATGAAGTAGAAGGTTTAGCTCGATCGTGAGAGCTATGTCTACTAAAGGCTTGCATAGATGAAATGCATATGGGTATGAGAGTTCGTGAATGGTATATCTCCTCAGTTGCATGATAGTTCGCCACTAGCATGTCAACGATATGAAGAGTTTTTCTCCTGCGGTTGCATTAGAGATGCAGCGCTGAAACACTTGATGTCAGAAGGAGATTTAGCCAGAGCGCACCAACATCCACATAGGAATAATGTCCTAGGTGGTGTGTGTTGGCCAGCCCAGAGGAGACGGGTGTGCTCATGATTAAGTTAGAGTAGTGATGGGTGGGAACTGGCAGTATATGATATTCTACTTAAACTATATGCGAGTCCCTCTCTACTCTGGCAATCAACTACCTCTTGAGAAACTTACTGAGTGAAGCTGCGGCTTAACGATATTAAGTTCTACTGTTTTGATTATTCTCTACTCTACTGTTGATTATCGCTTTTGATCTTTGAGTCACTTCAGTGCGGTCGCGAACTTGGGATCTATCTTCCCTTAGGGCGCCCCCATTACAGATATATAAGAGAGCATAGGGTATGCTCCAGAAGAAGGGCTATCTTCTGGTACTAAATATGTGTAAAATAGACAAGACCTGAAGGAGTTACTCAGGTAATACTGGAAAGGTGGTCGAGAGCCTCCTGGGTAGTCCTGGGGTGGCCCGGAAGATATTGAGGCATCTCCGGGCAGGTAAATCGCACATAGACACAACTCGTGCCCAATCACTGTAAGACTATTAGGGTTATTTGAGAACTCTAAAAGCATGATTCTTATCACAGTAGGGGTACTTTCAGGGAGTTGACTGTGGGTACCGCCCACCAAGCCAATCACCAAGGTGCCCCACCAAGGGAGCTGAGTAGTCTTTCCTATCAGGCAAAGACCTGATGAGAATGAAGTAGAAGGTTCAGCTCAATCGTGAGAGCTATGTCTACAAAAGGCTTGCATAGATGAAATGCATATGGGTATGAGAGTTCATAAGTGGTATGTCTCCTCAGTTGCATGATAGTTCACCACTAGCATGTCAATGATATGAAGAGTTTTTTCTCCTGCAGTCACATTAGAGATGCAGTGCTTGAAACACTTAATGTCGGAAGGAGATTTAGCCAGAGTAGGCCAAAATCAGCAGAGGAATAAGGTCCTTAGTGGTGTGTGTTGGTCAGCCGGGAGGAGATGGGTGTACTTATGATTAAGTTAGAGTAGTGATGGGTGGGAACTAGCAGTATATGATATTCTACTTAAACTATATGTGAGTCCTACTCTACTCTGCCAATCAACTACCTCTTGAGAAACTTACTGAGTGAAGCTGTGGCTTAACAATATTAAGTTTTGCTGTTTTGATTCTTCTTTACTTTACTGTTGATTATTGCTTTTGATCTTTTAGTTACTTCAGTGTGGTTGTGAACTTGGGATCTATCTTCTCTTAGGGTGTACTAGTTACAGTTCTTCACTGTTCCAGTATTAAGGCTGTGGAAATCATTGCATACATGAAGAGATCCGTCATTCTTCTTGATGAATAATACCGATGAAGAGGCAGGTGAACTTGATGGCTCAATATGTCCTGCCTACAGTTCTTGGCTAAGCCACTCCTGTAGGGTTCTCAGCTCATCCTGAGACATACTGTAAAGAGGTTCAAATGGGGGTGTAAGTCCTTCTATCAATGGTATTTCATGAGTACACTTATAGTGAGGTAGTAGCTGTACTGAACCAGCCTCCAGAAACAATGGCAGAAATTTGTGGTATTGTTCCAGTAGCATAGTCTTCACCTCTACTTCCTCAAGAACTGTGTGTCCAAGGCTCAGCTGACAGCATTGACTATATTAGTCAGAAGCATTGCAAAGTATGATGCACTACTAGGAATAGAATTCCTAAGATTGAAGAAGGCCTTGATATCTTGTGAAAATATAAATATTGAATTTCCAAAGCATAAAGGAAAGGTCTGATGCACACCTATGAGTAGTGAGATATGAGTAACAGTTACTGAAACTATTAAGGAAAATATTATGGAAACATTTACCAATATATTCCCAGAAAAAATCCCTGAGAAATTACCAAAGCTTCAAAAAAGCACCCACTATATACAGTTACAAAACTCTAAGAACTTGAAAAATCAAGAAGTATACTCAGTTGCAGAAGTTCACAAGGAAAATATAGCAACTAGATAGATGATAAACTATGAGCTGGATTGATTTACCATGCAGAAATGCCAGGAGTGGTACCTATATTCTTATCAACTCAGAAAGAAGGCAAGGTTAGAATACTTGTTGATCTACAAAAATGAAATAAAATCATAATTAAGGATCACTTGCCAATCTCAAAAGAACAATAAATCCTAAATGCAGTGAGAAGGGTACACTAAAGGAGCAAGATTGACCTAAGCAATACATAATTCCAAACATGAGTTACAGAAGATGATGAGAAAGATAATTTATTCACAACACCATTTGGGGGATTTGTCAGCAAAGTGATATTACAAAGAGATATCAAGGTGTCTATGGTGCATGCTATCTAGATACAGTACCTCAGTTAGTGTAGCAGGGGATACAATAGCGGATCTAACAGGAGATGCCTTGGCATATAATCATTTGTAATAATAAGGGGTTAGGTTTAAATTCCTTAAACTCAGCATATTATAGATGTCTATAAGTCTGGTGAAGTGTATAGTTCAGAAAGTTATTCAAAACTGATATCAAAAAAATACAAATCCTATCAATGTGTAGATATGGACATGTGGATATGGTCTAGTATTCTCAGATTATAATTTGTTGGTATTGTATTCACAGTTAAATTAAATGTAAAACTCTCCTCTCATATATCAGATATTTTGATAAAAGAAACAAATATAAAAAAACAAAGAATATGATATGATAAGTAAAAAATATCAAGGGATCTGGTAATTTAAACCTAACTCCTAGTTATTGTGAAGGATCACATACCAAGGCATCCCCTATTGCATCCCCTATTGTATCCTCTATTATATCAACTAAGGTGCTGTGTCTAGATGGCATGCACCATAATATATTCATGTGCATAATAGAAGATCTATTTAGTGATTTTCTTGGAAAATTAGTATGGGTCTACATTGATGACATTCTGATATTCTCAGACATGGAGGATGATGACCTGGAACATATAAAACAAGTTTGTGAATGGCTAAGGAGAGAAGAGTTTTATGCAAGTAAAAGAAAATTAGAATTTTTGCAGATCACTTAGAAATTCTTGGACACATTATTGATGATGATAGAATCTATATATCACCTGAAAAGATCTCCAAAATCAATAAAGAAAACTCAGACAAAAAACTAGAAACAACTCCAAAGATTCCTAGGAATGGTAAATTATATATCTCAATTCCTTCTACACCTTACAACTGTTATTGCACTATTAACCAAGCTTACCAGTAAGGTAGAATTCATCTAGACTGACATCCATACTAAAGTATTTGAAAATATTAAACAATTAATGAAACAATGGGAGGTTATGAAACCCTTACAGTATGGAAAAAAGGAAGATAATATCAGGCTCATTATAAATATGTTAGAAATTGGAGTAGGATTTTGGGTAGGACAGGGTCCAACTCCTGAGACAGCAAGACTTACAGTACTCTACAGCAGGAAATTCATAAGAGCACAAATGAACTATAGAACTACCAATAAAGAAGCCCTAGTGATCATGGATGCATTAAATACTTTCAATCACATATTATCAGGAGTGAAATTCACAATCATCTCTGACCACCAACCCCTAAAATATTTACAAATAGTCAAGAAACCAGGAAGGAAACAGGTTAGATGGATCATGCAACTCAGTAAATATGATGCCATGATGGAATACAGACATGGCCTGAAAAACTATTTAGTTGATGCCTTTTCTCACCTATACACAGAAGACCCAGATGAGAATGTAAACTATCTACATGATCCTACAATATGAGATCATGATATACCTGATACCTTAAGTTTTCTTACTGAACTCTATTATTCAAACCTCCTTAATACCAAAAATGAGAACCTTCTTTATTCCTGCCACAGTACCTGGACTCCTCATCCAGACAAAGAAATGGAAAAATTTGAGGAACCCTTTGAGGACACTCTTGCTGCTAATGAATGAATACAATTGATAGCTGATATGCAACTTGATTCTATAAGGGAACAAATAGAGGAAAAAGTTAGATAATACATACAGGACAAATTGGCTGCCTCAATTGACAAAATACTCAAATGTGCCTAAAGCCTAACTGACTCTAACATCTCTGATTGCCTGATTAGTAATGGTAACATCTGAGGTAACCAAATCAACCTCCTTCTACAACCTAAACACTATAAGTAAAGCTGGATAGTATACTATAATGATGGATGTATGATCTACCTTAGTAAAAAAGAAGTGGTACAATGGTTTCTATGGAAACCGAAAGGGAAACAAATACAACATAAGAAAAGATCCTGAGATGTGGGATATGAACCCTTTGAGTCATCCCTATGATCAGGACCTTCTTACACTGCCTTCAGTGAAGCCATAACTCTATAGATTATACCCCCACCAATACTACCTAGGAATTGCACCATATATGAGATAATTGCAGAGGAGACAAAGGAGGACCCAAACCTATCTGACAAGGATGCAATAGAATTTGAGATGGAATGAAAGACAGAACTGGCCCTCGAATAAGACATTACCTCATCTATAGACGAGTTGAAAATAATATTCAGGAAACAAATGATTCATAACTACTAGAATGACATGATATATGTGAAAGCTATAGATTCTAGAAATCACAATGATGAAGACTTCCAATACTACTCAATATCCAATGGGTTACTTTATTGCAGGACACGATATGGGAAAAAATGTTTATACATACTAAAGGGACATGCTTGGATTGGTAGTAAGATATTATGAGAATACATTATTGATGAAATCCATGGCAAAGGATACTTAAGTGCAGAATAAAACCTCCACTATACTATACAATATATCTTCTGGCTACAGATGCGATAAGATTTCCAAGAATACATTCACCAATATGAGATATGCCAAGCTAATAAGGAATAAAACCAGTTATGTACCTAAAGGGGTAATACAAACCTTAATGATCATACCACTCAAGATCTTTATATTATATGTAATTGACTTTGCTAGCCTCTTCAACAAGTCTAGTAACTTTAACTTCATCTTTGTCATAGTTGACTGCTACTCAGGTTACACCTGGCTACTTCCTACTATTGCCAATATAACAGCAGAATAAACCTTTACCTTACTCCATGAAAATATCTTTGCCCATTATAGATACTACCTTAGTATTGTTTCTGATGCAGATCCTCAATTTATAAGTTACTTCTACAGGTGAACTGCAAAATCTCATGGAATTCAACTTATTATGGCAATACCTAGATACTACAAGACTAATGGCCAAGCAGAATAGAAGATTTGGGAATTTAAAATGGCCTTGAAAAATGTAGTAGATGTGAGGCAGCAAACTTAGTCCAATACCTCACTAGAACTGATAGGATATATTAATGCTGGTTACTCTGAGACCTTAGGAATGTTAATATATAAAGTAGTTTTTAATAAAGAATACTCTTTCCCACCAACCCTGAAATTTTCAGATACATCTGTGTCAGCCTCAGATGAGTTTATCAACTGTTACTAATCCCTCAGAAATATCACCTTTCAAGCCCTCAAGTTTACTCACTTCCAAAGTATCAGGAAAGTAGGAGAATGTAGGAAACATCACTCTTCCATCCCAATAGGTGAATACCTTATAGTCTATGGAATGCAATTCACTTCTGATGCTGGTGATAGCAGGAAACTACAATCTCGATAGTGTAGATCTTTTAAAATCCTCAAATATAATAAAAATACTCAGAATTACATAGTAGAACTAAATGAAAAAATATACCAAAAGAAAATGTGAACCTTCTATTACTTGGTTACCAAACAGTATTATCCCAATAATGACAAGAAATTCTCCAGTTACCATCTTGAGCAACCCACTACTATTCTTATAAATGACATAAAGGAGTAGAATATGGAAGAAATGCTGAACTACCATATGAGATTTAGGAAATATCAATTCCTTGTTAAGTGGTAAGCTACTCTAGTTCAGAAAATAATTGGGAACTAATTGAAGGACTTGAGAATGTGATAGATCTAGTAGAGGAGTATTAGCAAAACAATGAAGAGGAGGCTTCACCAAAGTGGTCACCAGTCCATCTGGGATTTGTATGAATAGAATGGGTACTGGAGAAGCTAATAGTTAGTCGATAGTCAATGGATATCCCTATGAAGGAAGTGTACTTTGCACCACACTTCATGTTAGCATTATCTATAGATCTCTCCTATTTATATCACATAATAGGTAATGACCATCTAATTTCCTATTAGCTATTCTTCATGGTGTCCTTATCAAAATCTATAATTCTAATACTATCTTTGTCAGTCCATGGCCTAGTCTTCCTCTTATTGTTGCACTTCATCTACTTTAGGATTATACTCTTATAATCTTAAGTTCCTTGAATGTCAACTGTATGGAGTACTATTGTGATAAATCCTTAATCATTTTATGATCAAGTATTTATATGTTCAAACCTTATCAATATGTAAGAAGTTAGTACAGAATGTATTTATAATTCATAAAGTTATAAGTAGGAAATAACTTAGGTGGTTACATGAAGAACTAACTACAATGTTGTGCCCTCCTCCTTATATAGTCCTTCTCACAACCTACTTACAAATCAATAACTATTATGAGTCATAACTATGACTCATACATTCATGTAATATAATAATCCCATGACCTAAAATGGGTTATGTGTGAAACTCACATGACTTCTAAATAAGTCATGTAGACAAAACATCTTATGACTTAAATAAGTTATTGTACAATCAAATCAAATATAATAACTATGACTCACAAGTGCAAGTCATGTGTGAAACTCACATGATCCAATTGGTCATGTATGTGAAAGACTTACAAACCTATGATATCATAATTATGAGTCATGTGAAAACCTTTTTCTATGCTAGGTTTGTAATACTTGAATAGTGATTTTGAATTGACTAATAGTAAAGACCAGGTTATGGTAAAATTATCATAAGAGCATTAAGGATTATATTTCTGGCTTTTATTTTTATTTTTGTTTGGTTTGAAACTCTGTTTTGTTTCAAGGAATGTAATAGGTACAGGTACTGTATATATTTTGGTACATAGGAGTGCAGAGACTCAGGGGGAACAAGGTTCTTGTATGAGGTACATGAAGATTTTACTTTATCATTTGATACAATATTTATTTTATGTTTAGTTTCAAGATGTATCATTTGATATCATCTTTGTTTTACTTTCTTATTTGATACAATATTTGTTTTATGTTTGGTTTTAAGATGTATTGTTTGATATTATCTTTGTTTTACTTTATTATTTAATATAATATTTGTTTTATATTTGGTTTCAAGATATATCATTTGATATCATCTTTGTTTTACTTTATTGTTTGATATAATAATTGTTTTATCTTTAGTTTCAAAGATATATCAATTGATATAGTCTTATTATTTTGTATACTATAATAGTAGATAATTATATTATTTAAAAGTTCTGTTGAGTCTAGTATTTTGTACAGCAGACTTCAGTAAACAGTTATTCTTAAATATACTTCATTCAATAGTTACTTTTTTAATTTCTTGCTTTATCTCTTAAGGTTATTATGACCTATTGCAGACTGAGAGTCAGGAATAAGACCTTAGTCATCTTACCTCCTGAAAACTCCCTTAGATACTACTGTGCTCAGCTTTACTAGTTAGTACCCATTAGTCTTATCTACTATAATTATCACTACTATAATCATAGTACTCAGCCAAGTATGGATCATGTTACAAACTTCTTCAAATTGTTTTCAAATACTTTTTGTACTTCTTTAGCTCACAGTATTGGTTCATACTCATGATCTCTTTTTTAATAGTTTTCTAAGGTTTTCTCAATTACAGAGTTCAGGACCCCTTCCTTGTTCTGCTAGTTAATCTTATTACAGTCAAGAGTTAGTCTAGTCAATTCCAAAGTTTCTAAGGTAATTTCAGTTAGGATAACTATATGATCCAATCTCATATGTTAGTAAATATCCCTCTATTTCAAAATCTAGGTAAATATTGATATATTAGCTATGGTACCAGTGGGATCGAAAAAGTGAGTGGGCACAAGCCTTGGCACTCCGCAAAAAATACTATTAGTATTATAAAAACATGCTGAAACTCAGGAAAACAACAATTTCATTGACTTATCAAGAATAGAAAGAAAAATAATCAAATTACAAGCAAGGTTTACCATCCAGAATGACCCCCATATCGTCATTTAACTTTGAGAACCTGAGCTGGCATAGAGTTGATAAATCTATCCACCTTGGCCTACTCAATTGCCTCCCACTCCTCCTGTACTGCTCAAACTAGCCCTTTAAGACCTTTCAGGCGTAGTTGTGGTGTGTGAAATCTTAATTTAAGGCGTCATTTTAGAGTTCACCAGAGATTCTCAATTAGGTTCAGGTCAGGACTGTAACCAGGCCAGTCTGAGCAGACGATATTATTGCTGAGTTTGAATTGATGACTGTAGGCTGAAATATGAATGCGAGACCCATCTTCTACCAGTGAAAGGCCTCCAGCAGACCCTCCGACCTCATCGCACAATGGGAGAAATCCCGGTGTGAGAACCTCGTCACAGTATTGCTTAGAGTCCATACCACCATGATCATTCTTTTGATGATACTCTGCTGGTGGTCTCTGGTGAATATAGACCATCTGACTCCGCCGTTAATAGCCAATAGCAGCCCAAAACATCGCAGAAACTCTTTCGCCTTTGAAGCTAGCATGTAAGTAACAGTCTTGCAGCTCCGTGCGAGGCTTGTGCCAAACTCGGTCATACCCACCACCCATACCAATTTCCACCTTCGCCTTATCAGAATAGAACCTCCGCTGCCAATCTTCAAGGGTCCAATGTTGCCTTCACTGACACCAGAGGAGCCTTTTACACTTGGCCTTTGAGGTAAGAAAGGGCTTGCGGCATGGGATTCGCAGATGAAAGTGGAGCTCGCCTAGTACTTTTTTAACAGTCTGTGGATGACAATTGAGCCCTGACTCCACTGTTATCTCAGCTAATATCACACTAGGATTCTTCTCTGCTATTTGATTAAGCCTATGAAGCTCTCGTAGACCAATTTTATGCAGTCTGCCAGGACGAGTACGGTTTTCAAGTGTTCACGTCACCTTCCACTTGTGAAGAATTTTAGCGATGTTCGATTTTGATACTGTTGTGCAGTCGGCAATTTGACGATAGGTGAAACCTTGAGCCTGGAGCTCAAGGACCTCGATACACTCTAATTTTGTGCTTTCACATCTCTTGCCATTGATGGTTTTGGGCATTTTGACCAAATAGCGAGAGGGTGAGTTGATTGATGGGTGTTGTAGTTGAACCCGAGTGTGCCCACTTACTTTTTCGACCCCACTTGTATAATCAATGATGCAGGACCTATATAATTTTAGGTTCTCCAAGAACCTGATGTAGACTTCCAGTATTTTTAGTATACTATAGCTACTCAATGTGACTACCCTTATATATTTCTCATCTTTCCTCCTCTCTTCAGTAATAAAAGAATGAAGACAATCTATAAAAACCTGGTATATATCTAAGTCTCCTACTACTACAGTGAGTTCATTTGTTTCAATAAAGACAGCCTTGGACTGAATATTGTTCCTACCCTCAATACTACTGTAATAAATATTTAACAAGCTACATGAATTATGAGGGCCTAAAATGGGTCCCCTAATCAAAAAAAACCTATTAAATATATAATGTCCTCCTCTTTTGGAACCAAAATAAAAGAAAAATAAAAGAAACATCAAGCAGAATCCTTAGACAAACATAAGTATAAATGTAAATTCAGGGGTGATTATAGGAAATATATTTGTACCCTAGAGCTACAAGGGGTTCCCATTATATGAAGGTAGATCTTAAACACAAACTAAAGATATATTAAAACTACTAACTATATGAAACGATCAAAGAAAAACACTATTACTTCCTCTGTAATTGTATTAAATGATATTTATTTTCCATCCATTATTGTCATCATGTTCTCAGTTACCCATCATGATGATAACTATTGAGAGTTTAGTAGCACACTAGCTCTAGTAGCTAAAGTTGTTATTCTGAGGTCATATCTCTCTTTCAGTCACCTTGACTTGAATAAATCTATTTTGAACATTTGAGATCTATTGCTAAGTGTTCTCTTTTACATACTGAGTTCTTAATAGGTATTATAAGATAGCAGTTGTGAATTATCTTACTTTAGTCATAGCAGACAGTCTGCCGTCATTGGTATTCTTTATGTAAATATACTATCAAGCAAATAGGGCAAATCTGTATTGGATTCTTGCATTCAGCCTCAGGGTGTTTAAATTTTGAGCACCTGTGGTATTACATAGTTACTGATACCTGCCACAGGTACATAACTGCTGATTATTTGTACTTTCCCATAAACAGGACTGACAGTATAAAATTAGTGACTTCTATCTCCAGGGTCTTAATTATAATTGATGTCACTCATTTTTAGTTCCTATTCTCTTTATTGGGGTTTAGGAATATTGTTAAAGTAATGTCAACCTTGTGGGTCACCTTGAAGGTCTCTTGTATAGATCTCTGTAGTTTAGTTGCTTCATCAGAAATTACTTGTAAGGAGATACTATAGATAATAATATCAATATCTGTAGAGGCTCTCTTGAATAAAGTATACTGGAGTTGGTTTGGGCCAATAGCAGTATTAACCACTTCCTATATTTTATCTAGGTATTTGGAGTTGTGTAATGAGTCTGTCCCAATAGGGTTATAATAGTGATGGTTCTATTGACCTTATTCAATGTGACTTGAAAATTCATCAAGGCTAGGCACTTTCACTTACTGAGTATATCTGCAATAGCTAGTAAAATATTTGCTTTCTCCTTTAGTATATTAGCTAACTGTTAAGTGGTCAGTCTGGCAGTAAAAAGCCTCCTCTTTGTTGGACTTTATGAGGTTGTATTGGTACCCCAACTATTTTTCTTCCATACTTTCTCTTAGATGAACATTTAGGTATATTTCCTACTTTGGCTACCTTAGTTTTTGGTGGCTGGTGTGGAGTGAGAGCATTAGCTTTTTATTTATTCTTGTTCTTTTGCAGAGTCTTGTTGTCCTTCAGGCCAAGCTGCACTGCCAGACTTATATATAATTATTTCGACTAGTTGTATCATCAAACATTATATCTTGTGCTCACTGCATCTAGTGCATCTGATACACATAACACCTGTCATAATAACTATTAACTAAAGGCTGATGTCAAAATGATATTGTATTCTGACATTGAGTCTTGTACCTGGTGTATCCTAATAGAATCTAGATATATACCCCTATGACAGGTATATCCTGACAACCTCCAATACAATACTTTTGCATCCTAATCACATCTGATGTAAAACTGCTGCATCCTGGCATCTTCTGATACTGTAGTATTCTATCCTGATAGCAACTGCTCACCTAGTATTTCATAAGGTATTTATGATGTTAGATATACCAGAAATGTAACTCATATATAGGACCTAGGTCACAAGGTATTTTTTGAAAAATTAAAATCAATATTATCTATTCTGTTTAATATTTACAACCAGTATATATTGAGAAATACAGATCTGACATTGTACCATGGAGCTACATGCCTTTGAAGTTAGCACAATTATATAGAATAATTTATTTGCATAACTAGCTTGAGATTCACAGGAAATGATACCTGGTAGACATGGAAGATTGTATTGAAAAGCTGACATTAAGGGAATCTAGGATCCATTTAGAGATTCAAGATCTGATATCAGGCTGTAGAGATACCTACCTGTGAAGTTAACATAAATGTATAGAATAATTCATTTACATAACAGGTGTGAGATTTACAGAGAATAATACCAGGTAGGTGTGGAAGACTGTATTTGAAAGCTAGCATTGAGGGGATCAAGGATTTATTAAGAGATTGGGGATATGATATTAGACTATGGAGATACATGCCTTTGAGCTTAGGACAAATATACAGAATAATTCATTTGCATAATAGGCATGAGATTCATTGGGAATGATGCTAGTCAAGTGTGGAAGATTGCATTGCAAGGCTGGCATTGAGAGAATCTACGATCAGTTAAGAGATTTGAGATATGATATCAGACTGTAGAGATACCTGACTTTGAAGTTAGCACCAATCTACAGAATAGTTCATTTGCATAATAGGCACAATATTCACAGAGAATAATGCCAGGTGGGTATGGAGGATTGTGTTGGAACACTGGTATCGAGGGGATCTAGGATCTGGTAAGAGATTTGCAATCCAACAATAGACTGTGCAGATACTTGCCTTTGAAGTTAGCACAAATATATAAAATAATTCATTTACATAACAGGCTCAAGATTCATGGAGAATAATGCCAGTCAGGCCTAAAAATAGTGTTAGAAAGCTGACATCGAGGGGATTCAGGATCTAGCTTGAAAATTGTGAGCAGATATCAGATTGCATCAGTATCTGTCCTCAAAGTTAGCAGAAATTTACCAGTAAAGATCATTTCCATAACAGTCTATAACTCTATAGAGAATTATATTGGGTAGATGTAGAAGGATGTATTAGATACATAACATCATGTACATTTGGGATCCATTAAGAGAAATGAGATTCAGGATTAAGTATCATATACACTAGCAGGATTAAGAGATAGATGGGAAAGGAACTTTTTATCAAACATTGTAAAGAATTATCACAAGTAGATATAGTTGTTGGATGTAACTAGTAATGATGAAAGAATATGTATGAGAGAAGATAACAATATGTTCATTTGACTAATATGTCCCAACTATCACTTGTTTTTATAATGAATATAACTATCATTTTTGCTATAATAACTTTATAGTTTTAAGACAAAAATAGAAATTTTGGTAAGTTGTCTATTCTGTTTTCTTTTTTTCATCCCAAATCTAGTGTGTCTTCTAAAAGAGTTCCTGTCATGTAGGTAATATATGGCCAACATGATATCCTAGGTATGTTATGATGTATCTTATTACAGATTCATATATCTGGATACAAATAGGTCTTGCATCCAAACTCAGGATATACTAGGTACAACTAAGTATGGTATTGAAACTCAGGGTGAGACTGAACATCACATCCAAACTCATAATGCACTGGGTACAACCAAGTGTAGTGTCTAAACTCAGAGTACAACCATGTATTACATCCAAACTCAGGATGCATGAAGTACAACTAAAGGTTACAACAAAACTCAGGATACACCTGATGTATTCGGTGCAGGATCTAATAGGGCACTGTCATGATGCAGGGGCCTTGCACCAGATGCAGTCTTTTTTTTTTGCTGATATTGGTTATTTCTTATTCTGCAGACCAATAGCAAGAATCTGTTTCTTGGTTGCTCTTTGTTCACCATGTAGGTTCTGCACAGTATGATTGAGGTATTATACTATAATCACAAGATTTAAGACCTGTATGGCTAAGGAAAGTAATATAGTACTAGATGCTATTTCCCTAGAGTAAAAGTCATCATTCTTGAGGGTAGCAATTGTTTGCACCAGTGGAGAAGTCCTTCCTGGGCTAAACTTGTTGAGATAATTGTTCATGAGGTTCTTGAGTTGATGGAAATCTGGTGCTTGTTCTTCCTCCTCATTCCTTGGAGCTTCTGGAATAGGCATCTCAGGGGAAGAGGGAACTGGGCTGGTATCTATGGTATCATCCATGATGTTTTCTGGTAATCTCTACAATAAGCTAAGCTCTAGAGATGCCGTGATCTTGAGGATGTGTGGTTTTTGAGGTTAAGAAAAGTGCAAATTTTAAAGAGGAAAATTACGGGACAGAAGCTTGATGGAAACCTCGATTGGCATCCAACACTCATAAGAGAAAATTATGAAGTGTAGTTGATATTCTTGATAGTGCAGTATGTTAAATTTGCTCTTGTTGGGCGAAAATTCGGACATTTGATCGTTTCGATAAATTCACATACAAAGTGATTCGCTTCTGCCTCTGACCCACTTCCTAATCCAATCTCACTCTCTCTCTGTACTCGAGTAATGCGGTAATTTTAGTGGTGATTGATTCCGTCATCCTTATCACTATCAAACTCCACTATTCTGCGTAGATTACGAGTTCTTGTACGACCACTCCACCAAATATTCTATCTGTCTATCTAGTCTTGTCCAGTTCGCTCGTTAGTTGGTAGTTAACGTCTCGCTAAATGTAGATTCGTATGAAGATTACGGCGTGATGGCTTATTTTACGTGTTGAGCGCCGTAGGTTACCGTAGGTCCGTGTTTTGGAGGTATATAATTGGGTCTGTTCCTCCGCTTTCTCTAAAAACTAATCACTCCACTCTTTAATCCCATTTGTCGTCAAATGCTCATCGGGATTATCTAATTTTCCATCCCGCTTTTCGGTTTTGCTCTTCCAATCAATCACCTCCGCTCCATCGTATCGTATCCTTCCTACCTATCACATGGAGGGGGATGTTAGAAATACCGGTGAGGGGTGGTATTTAGTTTGGAGGTTGTGTTGCTGAATTTGGTTGGGTATTTTACCCTACAAACCCTTATAGTTAGGTAGATAGCTTGGCACTTGATTTTCCATTATGTAGTGGCAACCCGTTTTCTTTCCTTAGCATAGACAGGACAACCACAAGACAACCACAGAATAAACAACGTTTCCTCTCTATCTCAATCGGGTCTGGTCCCACCTTTCCTTACTTCTTCTTTCTCGAGTTACACGACATCAATTTATCATTGAGATATCGTACGGTTTATCAGACGGTCACACCCAGAAGAACATTGCGGGTCACGGCGTATTCGAAACACCATCCACCAGACGGGAAAACAGAAACCCCCGTCGACACCGGTAGTGGTTGCGCGTCCAACTAGAAATGATGACGTAATCATCCTGTGTCACGTTACTACAAGGTTACCCTCCTGTGTTTGCTTCTCAGTCCTGTTACTTAAGTTTCCTCTTCTGTTCTTGTGTTTCTCAACTCTGTTCTTAACAATCAACTACCGTAAACTGATGAAATTCGCTAAGTCCGTCTCAGGATGTGTTAATTCCGGTCCAGTAAGATATCGTATTGCGAGAGATTTTGGCGTGGGCAGTGGATTGTGATTGGCTAATGCTCATTGGTATAAATTGGCCTATGGGAAACGCTCCCTGAGGTGGAATTCTACCGTCTAACTGGACCGGAATTAACACATCCTGAGACGGACTTAGCGAATTTCATCAGTTTCTACGGTATCCACTCTCGCAATCACCTTCGTGCTCGCGTCCAGTGATACTTTCCAACAGGGGAATTCACGAAATTCCGAGTGAGAAGTTATGATCCTTTTTTCATTCTCTAAAACGTGCTAGTGTCCTTCTGACAACAATGATGAAAGAAAGAAAGGAAGGAGGATTAACCGCTATCCCTAGCTATGTATGGCATAGCGAAACTGCTACTATCTAACGGTATCTATACAGTACATAAAATCCATGATATCCATACGCAAGAAAGAAGCAAACGAAAATGTGATGATGTCCAACAAAAGAAAACCCCCCCGCCACGCCCGCCGACCCAGAGATACCCCCCACCTCACCAAGATCCCGGAAGAAGGAAAAGAAGAAAAGGAAAAAGCTAAGAATATCATATACATTACTGTTCAAATCACCCCAACCAGCCGACCAACCAACCAGCAAAGAAACCCACGATAAAAATAAAAAAAAGGAAATCGAAATCATTACTTCCCTGATCCTCCAACGAAAATACCAAGCAAGCAAATACTAGCAACCATACCACATTATCTGTGTCCACCATACCTATCCACCTCTGGCATATCTAACCTTGGACCATCATAAAAGCCTTCGTCACCCCTACTCCCGGAAATACCACCACCCAACTCTGCTAATTCTGGCAACCTCGGCGGCGGGGCCACTCCTTCATGTTTCCGTGCACCACCACCCTCTCCAAGCTCAAGATCAAACTGTTCACCTCTCTCAACATCCAAAGGTCCACGGCCAGGGGTTGTATCATCATTGGGGAAAGTACCTGCATCAACGTCCGGCTCCGCCTTTCCATATTGAATGAGTGCGCGGACGATCAGGCCTAGAGAAGTTGCCCAAGCAAGCCTAATTTGTTCCATTCCCTCGTCATCCATCTGTTCTCAATTGTCACTATTGTGCGACGGAGGAGAAATTTACCATTCAAAAGCACCAAATGCAGCCGCCGCCCTAGCCGCTGGAATGGGGCATACGAAACCAACAATGCATTTCATGTGATTGATGTCCACGGCCAGCGCAACAAACCCTGCGAACCAGAATACCATAGTAATTGCTTCGACACCGAGAACGGCCCAGCGATTGTGGAAGTTTGGAAAGAACATGGGCGTTGCAACGACGTAGCCAAGCGCGATAAAGGTCCAGATTGACTATAGTTTAGTTTTAGCATCATGGGCATGAGATGTGTGTGCGCCCTCGGAAGGTGCGGCGCAGAATGGACGGGACGACGGGTAGTGACAGAGAGGTTGGAAGGAGACTTACGTCAAAAACCAGGAAATTCGCAGAATCTGAGGCTCCACCAAACAAGTCCACGACATATGCGGCAATTCCAAGAACGATAATGGCGAGGACGCCTTGGATTATTCTTAAGAGGAGGATTGGGTTGATCATTGTATTGTGTTTTATTCTTTTTTTTTTGATTGTTTGATCTACGCTCCTGTGAGGGTTCTCTTTCTCTCTATCTCTCTCGCTTTGGAGTTGGTCTCGCTTTGGAGTTGGGGTAGTGTTAATTGCAAGACAGGCAGGTATGCGGTAACAATCTGTGGGGTAGGAGGGAAGAAGGTGAGAAAACGTTTCAACTATTAACCTAGGATTTCAAGGCGACCGATCAAGGACCAAGCTCTCTGTTATACCTGCAAAAAGGAAAGGAAAAACGTCAGCAGGGCAAAGGCTCGAAAGCGAAATCTGCAAGCCGCCGCGGCCGCGCAGTCACTCGTTTGTCAAGACAGGACGGAGAAGAAGAAGGAGGCTCAGTATCAGGACTCACCTAGAAGAGTAAAGTAAAAATGGATCAGATCAGGTTAGCAAAAAAAAAAAAAAAAAAAAGTCAAAGATACCGTAATCGCAACTGGATTGATTGATGGAAGTGAGAAAGGTAGGTTAGGTTGGGTGGAGCAGAGAAAAGAAACATTGCGCAAGTGTCCAGGGCAGTACAGGAAAACGTTACGCGTACCCAACTTCTTTTCTTGGTATGACGATGATGATGGAAGGTTGAATAATCGCAAACAGCTGGAGATTTGAGATTTTGCTGTAACTTGATAAATTCAGAGAGAGCGCCTTGAAGCCTTGAGTGAGTAGAGGCAGTGATAGAATAATTTGTTACAAAAAAAAAAAAAAAAAAAAAAAAACAGAGGAAAACAGCAGACAAGAAGCGCAATTTCAATTTATTACAGTATACTCGAGTATAGAAAGCCCAAGCCAGGTCAGGCTATTAAGTTGAATTACCACCTGTTTGCCCAGCATTGCTCCCTCACTCTGTATGATTATGAGGTGACATTTTCCCCTCCCTTCCTCCCTCCCCATCCAGGGACAACCAAAGTATGGTATGATACAGTACAGGATCTACCGTTACGATAACCGTTTCGCCCTTTCCAGGGATCATCCACCCACACACAGCGAATCCATTTCCGCCACTGGGCTAACTTTGATACTCAACTTGCAGCACCAGCCAGCCAGCCAACGCTGACGTATGCGACCGAGGACCAACGACCTATGGTCATTCGAGCAGGTTCTGTCCGTTGTGCGTGTGATACCGTACTGTACTGTGTCTACATTTCCTACTTGATTTCGGGGGGCGCTGTCGTACTGTATTGCTCGGAGTTTGCTCCTGGTTGTTCGGAGTTTGCTCCTGGTTGCTCGGGGAGGGTTGCTTGTCTGCCTCGGGTACCGTAGAGTGGGATTCTATCGTACAGTACCGTAGGTTAAAGGGGAGGGGTGCTTGGAGGGTTGTCTGGACAGCGAAAGTATCCCTTAACCTGTTTTCAAGCACTGATTTTTTTCGACCTCCTAACTCCAAAAAGCAGCAAAGGTGGTTCATCTTCAACTTGCTAAAGCTCAGATTCGTTGATTGGCCAAGTCAAACTTCTGTGAATGAGCCTCTTCCTTTAATAGGCGATATTCGAACTAATCAGGGTGATAGTCTTGCCTATCACCGCGCTAAAAGTGCGTGAAACCTGGTACCTTACAGACCAAGGGATAGATGGGGCTGTGGTGTGGCTGTGTTTGAGGAGAGCGGGAATGGCGTTGTGATGCCTACACGTTGTGGGAGTGGGGAAACGGGTGTGTAGGTTTCCGTTACTGTACAATACGCGTAAACGGGGGATGTTTCTGATATCGTATCTTATATCAAGGGCGTCGAAATCACAACTGTGTTCCTTCGGGAGGGTATGATTCCGTAGGGTATCATTCACTTGAGAGCAGGTTCGAAATACTTGGACCTACGACCTCTTGAAGCCGATTAACAGTTTCGGGAATTTCATGGGCTCTCGATGCAAGCGATAACCCCTCGGCAACACTATCGATAAGTCAACACCCCACCTAGGTCTGTCTGCGCAAACTCTCTCTAATACCGGTAATTTGTGCCCAAGAAAACATTGCGGACATCATCAAGAGCAGACAAACATTTCAAATTTCGAGTGACATCTCATGAGGACCTCCATTTCAGCTCCCAAAACCAAACTTAGATGGGTATTCCAAACAAATTCTCATTAACTTTAAGAAAATAAAAATAAAAAAAAAAGCCCATACCATATCATCCCGTACCATGATTGAAAGGAAAAAAAAAAAAGAAGACTCAAAATGAAGAAGGAATAGAAAAACAAAAAGTGAAAATTTTCTCTGTTTGTATTATACATGGTCCCAAGAATTTCCTTCCTTCCTTTTTTAGTTCCCGTCTGGTAGTGCCATTCCTAGGCCTGGGATGCCCCCCGCACCACTTGGACCTCCGGCGGAAGTGGTGGTAGAGGTGGAGGTGGATTCATCAACTTTCTCGGTCGGCGGGGAGAACATGAATCCTGCTGATCCTGCTGGTGGGGATGGGGCTACGTCTTCAGCGGGCTTTTGTTGTTGCTGTTGGTCTGTGACGGGGGGTGAAGTCGTAGCAGTCGTAGCAGTGGTGGGGGCGGCGGGAGCGGTGGTAGAAGTGGTACTAGTGTTTTCGGGATCCTTCTCCTTCTTTTCCTCCACGTTCGGAGTATCCGGCTTTGAATCCTGATCAACGTTCATAAAGTCATCCATGATAGTGTCCTCTTCCTGCGTCCCGCTTGCTGCTCCCCCCGCTGTTGTCGCCGGCGGTGGCAGTGGAGAAGCAATATCCGAAGGGTCATCGAGCGTCTGTGGGAATCCCATCTCCGACTGACGGGAAGAGTCGGTGCCGTTCTCGTCCGGCATGTTACCCAATGTGAGGTTGAATTCGTCGTCGATGGTTGAGGTTCCGTTAAGGTTCCCTCCTCCTTCATTGTCATCCTGTTGGTTTCCGTTGTTGTTGTCGTCCTGACCTTCCGCCATGATGATGTCCGGGTTTGGTAGGCCATCGCCTTCGGCTACTACCCCGCCCATCTTGACAATCTCTTCAACGGGCAGGTCGTGCCTTGCCAGCATTTTCTTTTCCACCACCTTCTTCCCGAGGGCGTGCTCCACATCGCGGACTATTTCCTCTACGGCTGATAGGTCTTTGATTGCGGTGGCGGTTGTGGTAGGTTCGGGACGGCAATCTTCCATTTCGTTGCCGGGGGTGTGGACTTGGTGGGTTTCAGCCTCGGGTTGGTTCTGGGGGGTGAGGCCGAGGCCGATTCGGAGTTTGAGTTCGGCATCCTTAGTTACACCGCTTTGCTTGATCTTCTGGAGACGCTTCGCGTGGGCATCTTGCATTCTGAGCATTTCCGCCTCCATCTCTCGGATCTTGGACTCGACGCGGGGACGGAGTTCCTCCAGGATTTCCGCTTGGGATTTTTCCTTATCCTTAGTGGCATCACCGGTACGCTGGGGCTTTGGGATGGGTGGGTACGCGGGCGGGTCCAGGAGACCCTTCGTCACGATTTCTAGTTCGCCGCGCAATCCAAGACCTAAATCCACAGGTTCAATCTTATCGATTGCGTAAGGCGAACCCATAATTTCCTCCATCCACTCATGATGCTGTATGTACCGGGTCGTCGCAATCTCGCGTGGGCTGAGGTGGTCGAGCATGTCACCGCGTGACGTGTCCTCCTCCTCATCAATTGTCATTGAAGGGTCGGCACCAAGCGCTGCTGCTTGGGCTGCCGCCGCCGCAGGATTGTGACCGCCCGGGGGTGTAGGCTTCAATCGCTTTGCCGATGGAGGGGCACCACCGGGGGCTTTGGCGTTAGCGCGTGCGGGCGTGTAGTACACCTGCTGAGCCGATTGCGGAGGCTGCGGGGTCGCGCGAGCATTCATCGGGGAGATTTGTCGATTGTGTTGAGGGGTTTGAATTTGCATTGTGGCCTGTTGTTGAGCTTGCATTTGAATCTGCTGTTGCTGCTGCTGTTGAGGATGTTGTTGTTGCTGTTGTTGTTGCTGCTGATTAGGCAGTGTGATCAGAGGCCAAGAATTCCGGTCGGGCAAGTAGAATTCCTTTCTCGGGAGCTGACCGGTCTGGAAAAGTTGGGAGATGTAGTTTCGTGCCGTGAAGCTCTGACGAATACTACTTGTCAGGGGCACCGTGTTGATGGAAACGGGGTTTTGACGCTCCGCTTGGATATAGTGCAGGAACCAGAGGTTCGCGTTTTCTGGGGGAGTGGAAGGATGGCCCGGTTTTAGGCGATATCTACGCCGAGAATGTACAGCGTGCGACTGGTTGGGTGCGTTTGGGTTGTAACCGGCTTTGTGGTAGTGAATCTCAATTTGCTATTAAAACATCCCCGTTACGTTAGCAGATTCCTTTTTTTTTTTTTTGGTGGTGGCCCTCAAACAGCCTCACACTCTATTCCAGTATAAACTAGTGGAATTGTTCATAATATCAACAACGAAAAATGACCAAGAGAAAGGGGCAAGAGGAAAAAAAAAAAAGGAAAGACCCAGTCTGCATCAGAGCAATCATGGCGAATGTGCAAGCTGCGTCGCATTTATTGGCTGTAAGTGGCGGGGAATACCCTTCACTAGACAGTCAAAACGATTGGACGGAGGTGGGGGTGCAAATATGAAATGAGAAGGTCGGGTATTTATCGCGGATCGTAGCATGGAGCCGCGAAGAACACAATGTAACAGCGCCAATAATGTAACGCAGCAGGAAGCCTCATACCGGGGAGGCATTCATTACATTGTGTGTGGGTTTCCAAATAATATATATATATATATATATATATAAAACGAGGCTATAAAGAGGGCCACCTCTAATGGAGCTAAGAAGGGAAACAAGAAATGGGGGGAAGACAAACATATCCTTTCACTTCCACTGTATGGGCTATCTCAGCATCCGCCCACACATAACCATCAGAAGCGCAGACACCCACCATCTGGGGCGGATTCCATGAAAGCATAAGGGTGCCTGGCTGTGGTGGGTCGATCATCATCCAGGTGAAGGGGTGCTGTTGAGCGACTTGGGAAGTCTTCAAAAGCAACTCGACCAGGAGCTCAGGCTGTATTGTTTGGTGCTGAGGATACTTCATTATACATAACGCGTGTAGATGATGCAGGAGCTGAGGCGATACAGATGATGAAGGGTCCGCCATATTGATCACTATCTGAGTGAGAAGACTATGTTGCGATGATTGATAGTTTGGGCAGATATGATGTTCTGGGCGTGTTTATTGGGGGTCGGAGGTGTCGCGAGCAAGAGTTCTGTGAGGCTGCTGCTATGAATGCGGTTGGTATGAGAGGAAAAACTGTGGCTACACCTTAGCATTACCACCCTGTCTGCGCTGACTGTTCTAGGATTGAAAGCCACACGTTTATTGGGAATTTTTAAGGGCCCAATTTTCATCATTTCTGTGAGGCACAAATCAGTTGATTTTTCCTTCACGAGAAAGATGTAGAATTATTTTTCTAAACGCTTTGCTTTTTTGCTCTACTTTGACAGGGTATCATTTTTCCCGGATCCAGAAGAAGTTAACCTCAGGGTTAGGGATCGTGCTCACTACCCATCACAGTGAAGCTAAATGCGCCTCATTAAATGAAGCTTTCTGGGCTTCCGGGGGAGGGCGATAATTGTTTTCCCAGATAAAGCATTTACGAGTGCTCTGCAGTAAGATATCGGCCTGCCAATGTTGTCGGCGATGACAGTGCCTTTTGTGATCATGTGCTACCCTGATAAGCTTTGCTCTGGCATATCGTACACTTTCCCGTGTCATGTAACTCAAGCGCGGTCTCAAAATACGGTACCATAACGGTATAAGAACCTCAAATACACTGCCTGGTGTCTCAGAACTTTGGAACGAACCAGCCATTTTGAAGGAAAAAGTCGCCATTCTAGGTGCAAAATACGTGCCAATTCAATTGTTTGCCTTTACCAGGAATCAAAATCCTCTGGAGGGCCCGTAAAATAGTGGATTGGTTAAGGTTATCCAGCGGCTTCAAGACGGCGACCTCCATCTTACAGCTAGGCATGCAGGTCTCTGGTGGATAGTTTGGCCCATTGATTACCTTCCCCACACCTCTCAACGGTATGCAAGAAAGCCCACATTAGACTGTTAAAGAATACCGCGTGCGGTAGAAAGATGACCATTACCGTTCTGAGGTAGACCTTTATTAAGACCGTCAGCAGTGATTATATTGGACCCTGAAGAGATCCACGGCTATTGTAGGCACGGGGGTTATTCAGTTGAGCCTCCATATTAAACGTTGGACCCTTGAAACATCGAACTGTACTTTTGTGAGTGTTTCTCCGTATGTCGACTCCTCAATTCATTTTGTTTGCAATATTTTACCTAAAAGAAGGAGGGCAACTTAATTCCTTTTTTTAGGAATTATTCTCATGACACGGTTGAACTGGAACAATTTGCAGATATCAGATACTGCAGTGCAACCTTACTATCTACAGAACATGAAAAAAATCTGAGACTGAACACTTATATTGAGGCTATGCATCTAGAATTATGAGAATGTGAGACTGAAGGATACTCAAGTTACTATGATTTATTTTTACAATTGCAGTTTTTCTGACCCGCAATCCCAAAGGCAGTTGTGCCGACATGGTGAGCAAGTGCTTCGTAGCTGGGTGGTGCTTGTATTCTCGCTGGAGTTGAAAACTACCGTATTCACATCATAGGATGCCCCCACTACTCTGCCGAATGCGAAATTTTTCGTTGTTTGTGATGGCTGCAATAGTGTTTGCTAACCAGAACTACTCAGATGGCGTGCTCGATTTTTTTTTTCCTCCCTCACCCCTTCCGAGGCTCTCTACTTTATCTTCCTCCCGTCTCCTATTTTTCCAATTTTCACTCCTCAGTCTACTTTATCCCACGATTCTTTGATATCGCTTTCTTCAATTCAATCTCAAAGACCTCCAAAGACATCCTCTAAACACACTTCACAAATACAAGGAAAAAATGTCACGCTTTGAGACTCTCTGCTTACATGCTGGGTATCCCTTTTTGCCCCTCCTCCACCTTTGTTTGTTTGCGGCTCTTTGAGTGTGATATGGGGGGTGGGATTTGCCGCTCACGTGAAATATTTTTGTAGCCAAGAGCCAGATTCTGCCACAAACGCCCGTGCGGTGCCTATCTACGCCACTACTGTATGTTTCCAACTACATTTCCAACTGCGAGATTGATCAAACCTCAATTAACCTTCTTGAATGAGATAGTCTTTCGTCTTCAATGATTCCGCTCATGGTGCCCGTCTTTTCGGCCTCAAGGAATTTGGTGAGTGGTTTGCCATTGTTTCGGTTTGCTCTCAAACAGTATACTGACCTGCGGTACCACAGGCAACATCTACAGCCGTATCATGAACGTAACTCGACCCGTCTTGTGAATGTTTTTTGGGAGGATATTACTCACAATTTTCCTACTTTAGCCTACCGTCGATGTCTTTGAGAAGCGTATTGCAGCACTTGAGGGGGGTGTAGCTGCCGTTGCAGCGTCCTCTGGCCAATCTGCTCAATTCATGGCCATCGCAGCATTGGCGCATGCCGGCGACAACATTGTTTCGACTACCTACCTCTACGGAGGAACATACAATCAATTCAAGGTCTTCCTCCCTCGTTTGGGTATTAACACCAAATTCGTGAACGGAGACAAGCCCGAGGACATTACCGCGGCGATCGATGACAAGACCAAGGCAGTGTACATTGAAAGTATCGGAAATCCGAGGTATAATGTTCCAGACTTTGAGGCCATTGCCAAGGTTTGCCACGAGAAAGGAGTCCCGTTGGTCGTTGATAACACATTCGGCGCGGGAGGTTACTTGGTCAGGCCCATCGAACATGGTATTTCACTCCTATGCATAGCTTATCACTCGGGTCCAACTCTAACCGTTTGCAGGTGCTGATATCGTCGTGAACTCGGCAACAAAATGGATCGGCGGCCACGGAACGACAATCGCAGGAGTGGTTGTCGATAGCGGTAAATTTGACTGGGGAAAGAACGCCGCACGATTTCCCCAATTTGTCGAGCCCTCTGAAGGTTACCACGGACTGAAGTTCTGGGAAACTTTTGGACCAATCAGCTTTGCCATCCGTGTCCGCGTTGAAATTCTCCGTGACCTCGGTTCCTGCTTGAACCCGTTCGGTGCGTTCCAGTTGATCCAGGGTCTCGAGACCCTGAGTCTGCGTGTTGAGCGCCATGTCAGCAACACGCTTGCGCTTGCACGCTGGCTGGAGAAGCATGAGAGGGTCGCGTGGGTGTCTTACCCGGGACTCGAATCTCATCCGTCACACGAGATGGCTAAGAAGTACCTCAAGCGCGGGTTCGGCGGAGTGCTTTCTTTCGGGTTGAAGGGTGGAGAAAGCCAAATCGTCTCAATGGTGGACAGCCTGAAGCTAGCTTCCAATCTTGCTAACGTTGGTGATGCAAAGTAAGTCAACGTAACCCAGCCCCACTCCCATTCCCGATTCCATCCCAACCATCCCCCCAAACGAACCCTTCCATCCCCTTCTCGCGGTAGATCGGATTACAGATCGAAGCAGGGAGCCAAAGAGGTTTTGTATTTTTAACCTCTATTTTTTTCATTTTTACAAAAAAAAAACCCCTGTCCCTGGAAAAATAAATGAGAAATACCCCGCTAACGTGCTTACTTTGCACAGGACATTGGTCATCCACCCCGCATCAACCACCCACGAACAACTCACCGATGAAGAACAACTCAAAAGCGGAGTCACAAAGGACCTCATCCGAGTTTCCGTAGGTATCGAACACATCGATGATATCATCGACGACTTTGTTCAAGCCTTTGAGAAGAGCGGTGCAAGCTCTAACGGTGCAAGCACCGCGACAGATGGTATTGAAAAACTGGTAGTCTAGGACCTTAGTCTTAAAGAGTTTTTCTGTATTCTTTGTACGAGTGAGACGGCAGTTGATGGGCGTTTATTTATTTATTTTCTCTTCTTTCTCTTCTCTTTCTACTTTCAAAAAAAAATTTCCATCCGTCTTTTTTTTTTCTCTCCCCGGAGTGGATACCAAACTCATGGCACATTTCCAGTTTTTTATTTCCCCGCACTTGTAACTTTAAATGACATTCCTTTGCGATACTACTATTGGCTTCCAGTTTTGCATACACCACGGTCATTCCGTATCGGTAGTGGGATCCGGGTGTATCACGTAACATACTGTCCTATCTCGTCTACCATACACAAGTACCGTAGCCCAGCATGGTATGGTCCAGTGAGTGGATGGTCCGAGATGTCGAACGATCCTTGCGCGTACTTATATGCAGAGCACCGAAAATGCTCGACGAATCTTACCACCCTCCGCCCCCCACTACTACCAAGAACCGTACAAGACATAAAAAAGTGGTACCGTATTTACTCTTACGATTCGCTATCTCCGGCACGCCTCTAATCTCCGGATTTACACGAAAGGCCTTGAGACGGGTTGGTGTTTTCCTGTAACGGTATAAGATCAGCCTTTAGGATGTGTTGGATCTCATTAACTGGTATACAAAATTCTGTTAACTTGTCAAACTAAACCTATCCTGGGCTGACGGAGATAGCGAATCGCAAGAGTAACGTGCCTGAGGGCATACCGAAAAATATGGCACAACCAAAAATGAAGGGTTTGGTGGGGATCAGCGAAAAATGATAGGCGGTGGAAGCCTTGCTCTTCACCAAATTTTTCGTTGTGCCGTATTTTTCGGTATGCCCTCAGGTGCGTTAAATACGGTACTGTATACCGTACGGAGCAGGGAAGTGGATGAGTGGGGGGAGGGGGGGGAAGGGTACTTATGGTGGTGGTCAAAAATCTGGAAATACCGTTACCATGTATTTAACTTACACGATACCGTGGGCCACCATACTCATCTGATCATTGCAACCAGGTTTTGGAGAGAAAATGCCTACAGTAGGTACAGTATTTTTGACTTTGTAAAAATTAATAATACCATGATACTCGAAGTGTAATAAAATTACAAAAAAAAAACATAAAAAAGTAGAGCTAAGAGAAGAGAAGTGAAAGGAATCTATCTACAGTACTTCCGACCTGCATATCAGTATTTGGCCAGAAATCCCCGCTGCTCGCTCGCAGTCCGGCCATGGGGTGTCGTACCGTAGTTCCAGTACGGTATCAAATTCAATTCAATTCAATTCTGCAACCGTACAATACCAGCAATCAAGTCCCCCCCCAGCGACCCTTTCCTTTCTCCACGTTTACCCACCACTCCCCATCTCGGCCATTAAATCCAGTTCCGGCCGTGACCTACCGTACTTTTGACCACAGTAACCAGAATCGGAGATTCTTGCCATCGCACTTTATATAACACACCGCGCGCGATGGCTGCAGTCGCTGCCCAGGCTCACTCTCGCGCTTCCCTGTGGCTCGACAAACTCAGCCTGTGAGTATCATTTGATTACAAGTAGACTAATAACCTGTGTGCGAACCACACATCGCCGCCCGTGAGTGCCATTTGCCCTAAAACCTATTCCCATTGTTTCCGTTTTTTTTTTTTTTTGTTCCGTCCGTTGTTAGGGGGACCCACCATTATAGAATACTATTACCAATCATCACTGAGGGCCAATCCCAAGTTTTCGCCACAATCTTGTGTGTGGCCAGCGAGTTTTGACCCCCCGGGGCGGCGACGGCGACTGGGCCATCACTGTTGTCATACGGTACCTAACTTGACTCCTTCCCAGCCGGCATCATACCCTACCCTACCCTACCCGAAGCCACCAACAAACTATTCCCCCAATCCATCATCATCATCATCCGACTTCTCCAAGTTTACACTTGTTCCCCCCCCCCCGAGGTTTCATATCGCCTACAACTACCCCATCCATCCATCCATCCATCCATCCATCCAATGGCAATGAATGGCAAAAACGAGTGATGCCTCGTGAGGGGCGCACATTCTTCCGTTCGGTCCGGATAAATTACGGTGCTCGTGCTGTACGGTGCTCGTATCATAGGGTGGTATGGCTGGAAGCTCTACTCTACCCTAGCGCGGGTGCAGCGCAGGTATGTATCTTGGAGTAGAGTAATCCCACATGCGGTGCAATGTGCAATAAGTAAATAGAGTACCGTACTTTTACTGTAGTGCACTATGCTAGAGAGAGAGAGAGGTGGAGAGAGCACAAGTTGATGGAGGATGATGGAAACAGTGATTATGCATGGGGTGCTGTGCTATGCTGTACTGTACTGTGATAGGGAATGAATAAAATTAATGAATGAATGGAAGGCGGGGTGATAGAATCGTGAGGTGAGTTAAGTTAGTGATTTTGAGAATGGTCGGGTGGGTGTGCATATTTATAGTATGTTATATCGATAGATAGATAAAGAAACTACTGTACTGTATCATACGCTACGCTATCTACCTACTAGACCCAGGTTTTTGCTCAACTGGTCTATATGGTACCCCGCAAAGTTTGATATAGCGATTTTGGCGAAGGAGTTTTTTGGTTGATTGGTTGGGTGGTTCGCAATGATAATGATATAAGAACAACGGACTTATGAATAACATTGTATGATACGTGGAGCTTAATTTACTTACTGTAGGGGAATTAAGGAAGGAAGGGGAAGTGGTAATTATATACAATTTGGGTTTGACTTTCCTTTCTCCTTTTTTTTCTTCTTTTTCTTTCTTTCGGTAATGAGGATGAGTACTGTACAACGGCGATGGTGATGCTGATGGGTTAAAAAAGTGGAAAGAAAGAAAGAATGGAGAAGGAAATAAAGAGACGTGTGTATGGGCCATAAGTTAAGAAAATGAGGGGTTTCGACACCCTATTCCTCCCCTACTCAAACCTGTCTGCAGCTTTTCGCCACCGCGCTTTCGAGTGAAGGGTTAGTAAGAACGGTAGGGAAGGAGGAGGAATAGTGAAGAAGAAAAACGTCAATAGTAAAAATGAAAAACAAAAAAGGTCTATGGCATCATAGCGTCAATCGTTTCGTCGTAGCAGTGACCTGAATACCGGCTATCGTGATCTCGTCGTAGCAGTGACAAAAAAAGCAAAACAAAAAAACACCAATCTTTAAAAACAAAACAAGGAAAGGCAAAGTAAAAAAATTTAACACAAGAAAGCCGATCCGAAAGCAAAAACAGGAAAAAAAAATGAAAAAAAAAATAAAAGTGACAAGTATTTGACTTGAAGGAATGGAATAGAAGGAATAATTGAAGCAAACGCCCGCCCTTATGAATGCATTGGAATGAAAAAGTGACGAAAAAAACCCCTCTTCTGCTGCCATTCGGAGATATGTGGGTGGTGAAAAAAGTATTATGCAGGAGGAGGGGAAAGTAAAAAAAAAAAACAGAACTCCGAAGCGCCTTCCTACATGCAACAACTCTTTATCCCTTGCGCAAGCTGCTCTGTGCTGTTGTCTTCCACAGTAACAATTTTCGCTTGTCTGGTGCGTTCGCTCTCCTTGTTATTCTGGGGAACCTCCGCCACGAACCCGCTAACAAGACCCCCAACCTTGTACAAGATGGACGTCTGGTTTTTGGTCGAGGGAACATCAATGGCAGGGTTTTTGGTAAAGAAATCTGCCGGCTTGAGGTGAATCTGATGTGTCTCGATTGGCCTAAAAAGGTTAGATTAAAACACGTCAGCAAAAAAGTTAAGCGAAGAACAGGGGGGTCTTAGAGCCGCTCACATGACTGGGAAATCTGTTTCACAAAGTTAGCCGAGTGATCAAACATGGTTGAGGAAGATCAGTTAAACAAACCTTCCACTCTAGGATTATGTGTTAAGCCAAAAGAGTGCCAGATAACAAGGTCTTCATTTTCGATATTTTCATTTCTCTCAGTCATATCTTTGACACCACCAGACTATGAATTGATTGATTGTCAGTATAATATATCAAGAGGTGGAGTTTGATAACAAACCTCAACTGAACTTTGATTGGTGAACCTTCCCGCTGCCCAGAACTCCCCGTCGTGATATCTAGTGACCCATAAATGATGGCTTGCATATGCCATGCGCTTCGCCATTATGCTATCGGGGTGGGCTAAAGTAAGCTGAGACGGCGAGGGGACGAGCTTATATCCCACAGGTTTACCGCTTATAGGGTTACGGACATTCTGGTTAACAATCTTGAAAAGCCTGGCATTATGTGGCGCCGCGTCTGCCCAGCACGTCTTTTTAAACATCGTTTGTCTGACTTCATACGCATTTCCCCAGGGATTAAGCTCCGGAGTGAAAGGAACTGGGTGCGACTCCTCCTGAATTACAGTGTTCTTTGAACCCTCAATAGCTGGATCGATGCGGACACAGAAGATATGTTGATGATTCTGTGCCAAAGCGCCCGGGCTGACAACATTACCCCATGGACTGGTAGTGCCTGGGTCGATTGGTACAGTGCTAACAACGCCTGTAGCTCTTGTCTCAATGGTAATTCCGCCCGCCTGGTCGAAATGATACGCAAAGATGTATTCGTAGTTGGCGAGAGTGATGATGAATTGCACAATCAGTTTCCTGTTGCGAGTGACGACAGCGCGGTTGGTGCGATAATTTGTATGTTTCCACAGGATACCATCGTCAATTTCGTGCATGCAAACAACGTTTTTCGAGACGATTCCTTTTCCGGAAGTGTCATTCATGATCCCATCAAAGTACTATTGCCGGAAAGCATTAAAATCCTACTCTTAAAATATTAAAGGGGTCACCACTTACTTTGATGAGGCCGAGGCAGTCGCACCCGAGTTCGAGGTTATTTGCTGCTCGTCCGGCCCCGCCATCCCCAAAATCAAAGGCCTGTTTTCTGTGGAATGGTGCTCTAGGATCTCCATACGGTACAGACATCTCGCTAAAGCTCATGCGATAGAAAACACTCCTGTTGTCATACCAAACATCGTGTATTGTTGCGCCCTCGCGAGGATTGAATCCGATCCTGAACCTCCACTTTTGCCATTCGACCAGAGAACCAGTCGTTGTGAATGATGGTCCGTAGGGCTGGATAACGTTAAGGGGCTTGACATCCTGTCTCAGTCCTCCTTCAACCAACTCTGGGATGTACTCCACGGCTCTGCAGTGATCCAAAGCATTTTTAGGACCTGTACCATATTTGAGTCCATCGTTCCTACCACCGGTAGCTAATTTGTCAACCCGAACAATTTCCCTCTTGTAAATGTCCATCACCGGTATTAGGGGTATTGGGAATGCATAGTGATTGGAATCCGGGTTGTTTGTCTTGGGGTCACGGGCGTAAACCAGTCCCTGCATGTAGCGAGGGCTTGTTTCTTTAGGCTTATCCCAACCACCGTACATCCATGGATCGATAACGATAACGACGTTCGTGGGTAAGTTCAGCTCAGCCAAAGCTTCCTGGAAGAGGGGTGAGGCCATTGCCACTTCAGGGAAAATAGCAATCTCATCACTGTAATTATTTTAGAAGACGAAGAGGACCTAAAGGAGAGGGCAAATCTTACGCATTTAGAGGCGAGTGATACTTCTTTTCAATAAGATCAAAGCTCACTTCCTCCCCTAATCTCACATCCACCACCGAATCACATAATTCTAACGAACGATCCTCTTCAATGGCATCAAACAATACCCTCGCAAGTCTCGGGGGCCTTCTAGTCCTATTAGTGACCTCTCCTCTGTGCTCGGCTTGTAGGAACGGCAATAGTAAAACTTTTGCCGGTTCTTCCAAGGTTATCGTCCTAAAGACAATGGATGACGAGGAGTGAGCCCGTAGGATAACATCGCGAGTCTTGTTGATCTCATCGAGGGACAATTGATCTAAAGGATGCGGTGGAGGTGTAGAGAGATAGATGTTAAGCTTTTCTGAGACTGTCTGTGTAACGGAGCCTCTGGGTTCAGGTCGCATTGCTGTAGATTCCGGCGATACGGTTACAAGCGACTATAAATTCTTTGAGGTGAGATAAATGAATTTGTAGAGAGGAAGAGGGACCAGCTTCAAGACCAGCAAGAGCTGTGAATTTTTATCTATTTCCACAAGAAACTGGGGGTTGGATTGAGCTGGCTCCAAGAATTGGGTTGCGTTAAAGTAGGGTTGGGTAAGGATTGGTGGGGGGGGGGTGTCGGTGGGTGGTTATTGAAAGGGTTTTTTTTTGGGTATGGGCACCGCAAATTCTTGTGGGAATGGGAGTGGGAGAACGTGAATAGAATAGAAATCCCCGACAAGCGTGAAGCGAGAAAGGTGCGGAAAATCAGAACGCTCGTCAGAATCCAAACAGGCGCCGCAAACGGGCAGGTCCATGCTGCAAAACACCGCTGGAGATCCTGGGGCAAGCTAGTAACTTGTTGGGTAGCCACAGCCGAAGCCGTGAGCGTAAGAAAAGAGTGAGGAAGGGAAAATACTCTAAAAGTACTCTAAAGTAATGATAGAGTCTGAAAGAGCCCTGCGCCGGATTCTCCTCAACCAGAATTCTTCTTTTCTGTATGGACTTGACTCGTTGGTTCACTCGCCTACAGAGCGAACCTTTTTTTGCTCGCTCGCTTTCTCAACAACAACACCTCGAATTGCAACGTGCTATCCTGTCCAATCCATTCACTCCATCAGTCTAATCCTATCCATCTATCCCTCCACTCCCCACTCCACCCCCATCATCTATTCATCACCATCATCATCCTATATGCGTTGTGTCCAGTGAACCAATTCCATCCCCTCCCTCCCCTTCCTACTCTTCTTTAACTGTACTGTACATACGGTACATTACACGCTTTTCCCAAACTCCGAAATCTTTCATTGCCGGGCCCTTTAATTTTCAGTAACCGTTATACCGCCGATACCCAGCTTTTTGTGTACACCATGCTTCTCATGCTCTTCTCAACATCCTCCCCGAGGACAACATCTCTTTAGCCTTCCTTTCCCCATTCAATCAGCTCTGTCATGCAAAGCAGTGAAGCGTGGCCTGTGTTACCGACCCTGAAAAAGATGCAATGTATGCACTGGTGAATTGTATGTAGAGCAAAAAAATAATTCCCAAAGTATTGTTTTATAATATTCCACGTGAGGCGAGCATTTGGGACCAGTCAATCACACAAGTGATCCCCACGTCCAATTGGATCAATTCCGATCTGTATTCAGCGAGACTTGCTTAACGCCCGCCACCAGAAGCCCTCCAATGGTCTTCGATATCTGGACCGAGCATAAACCTGGGGAGGGGGCAAAACAAGTCGGGAAAAATGAAAAATGAAAAATGAAAAATGAAAAAAAAAAAAAAAAAAGACACTTGGAGAAAAAAGTGGGGAGGATGGCGGGGAAAAAACGAAGGTCCCTAGGAGATCAATGGACAACAAGCCAATAAACCGAGCTGCCCTATAAGTGAGCTCTCCGATGCAGATGAATGCAGCAACGTCTAAACCCCTTCCAAGAAATGCACTGCTAAACAGGGTCGCCACGCAAAGGATCGAGACCCCACAAGAAAATAAAAAATATAGTAACGAGTATGTAGTAGAATTGTAACGCTGCAAATAGAATCGGAAACTGTATTTGGATTGGACGAACGGCGCAATCAGTGAGCTCGGTATGGGATGTGGATATCGCATATCGCCGGCAGAACGGCCGCTGCAACTGGGATATATTTCAACCAAAAATTTGACAAAGGCCATGGACATCTCCTCATCCCGCGCGTAAGAACAAAGAAAACCAAATAAAAAGAAAAGAAAATAAGAATTATAAAAACAAAAAAGAACAAGTACATCTTCTTACTCACAACATGCTTATCGTATACTGGTCGAGAGGGGAATTTGGGCGTAGCCCCGGGATGTACCCTTATCACGAACACCGATTCCCCCTCACCCCCCTTCCATTGGAGCGGGCAGCGGCCCTGGCAGAAAACACGAAAGTATCGATGCCAAATAATGCTACAGAAGCAACCCGCTGCAATTGAAAAAACTCCACTGCGCAGTAATTAATTGGGGCAAGAAATCTGTAGATAATGATCTGCAAGGCGAGAGTCTCATGCGATGTGCACCACCGGAATCTTAGCAGCGACGTAGAGGGTACGAATGAAGTTCAGCCCGCTTGGCGCTCACGGTTGCACATACCGCGATGTAAAAAGCCCAAGCAAGATGTTCCACCAGAAAAAGATGCGTTTGCATTTGCAGCTTCAAGATCGAAATGGGAATCACTGCACCCAGTTCGGGGAGAGTTCCGGTGAGAATCCAAGAAATTCATCGATCCTGGGTTAAATGCTCTAGGCGCTTCATGTATTAGTTAGCTTAGGGTGAGAGAAAGGGGGGTCTGAGTTGGAGAACCAGTGTTGAGGTTCACAAAAGCGATCCTTTAGGCGAGGACTGCTTATGTAACAAGATGTGGACTATGCGTTTTGAGGATTATCGTTCTGGGCCTTCAAATATTTTGCAATGTTTCTCACCCGGGTACTGATACGGGAATGGTAAACATTGACAATCACTCTGAGAGAAAAAAACAAGAATTCACCTCAATGAGATACGATAGTTCGGTATAAAAAAAAACGAGCTGATTTACAAGTTCTAACTTACTCCTACAAACGCCGAACTGTACTGTACGGTAATAATATCGGTATGATGTTAGTCTGCGTTCATGTCTTTCATCTCCAAACCGCTAATATAGTAGTACGCGCTAAGTACCATAGCCTTATACGGTAGGATATCACGATCAGTTAATTACGTCGGACCCGCAGTTTTTTTTTTTGAACCTATCTGCTCCGAGGCTCATGTCAGAAGTAAGATTGAATCTGATAGATGGCCTCACTATCAGGGTAGCTTCTTACTTACTCTTAACCAGGAAAGAAGGGAGAGAGGGGAAAAAAAAACTGATGATAGTGGTCGTATGCCATGCCTGATTTGGGCTTACCCATTCTTTCACGATGAATTATTACCATAATTGGAAAGTACATGCGGATCCATATCTGCTGATGGTATCAAATCCATAAACTTTCCAGGCCCGGTTTATTCTATGATACTGTAAGATACATATCAACACACTTGCTAATTCCTCTCGTAGTCTATCCATCTTCGGGCTCAGCAACAGGCGCAACCTGCCGTCTTTAGCCTTAGACGTTTACTCGAGTACATGGATCGGTACTCCACGAGGCACCCAAGCGTACCAACGGTAGAGGACAGGTTGATTGTCCGGTTGTACTCCCACAGCACACACACACCCACATACCCACACACAGTTTGTGCTGTCTGGTAGGGAGAAGTAGAAAAAGGGTAGTCGAGCGAGTGTTACCCATGCATTCGGAGACGTTTTACAATATAATTTTGTGCCCCGGTGCCAGATTTCCTTTTCTCCTTTCTCCTAATTGCGAACGAACAGCCGTCCGCCTCCCAGTGCGGATCACCAATTGCGTAATGTCCCTTCTCATGGCTGTGGCGACCTACCCTGGCGATCCGTTTCTACTCGACTTGACCCTCAGAAGAGATCATCAAACAGGAAACTCAGGGTCCAGTTTCTAGAAAATGGTTCACTGGCCAATAAAGCAGGGCTACTACAATCCTCTCACTTTGCCTTGCTACTTTACCCTTCTTTGCTTTTCCTTTCTTTTTTCTTGCTTATAGTTTACAAAGGATTGCCATCACTAAAGACGGCTGTGTCTTTGGAGAAATAGTGCCTCTTCAGGAGTTAAGGGCTCTACTATACAGTCGCGGCAAGCTAGTAACCGGACAAGACAAGATTTATTTTTGTTGTTTTAACGCAGATCACACATAAATAATTCTTGTCTTGTCCGGTTACTACCTTGCCGCGACTGTACCTCGAGTTATTTCATATGGCCATTACGATGTCTATTAAACCCCGCTTCTCTAAATACGACGAACGAATAGGCAGACGTCCTGCACAACATGTTTCCTGGTTTGCGAAATTTCTCGCGTAAGAGCTCCCACCTAACCATTACCTTGTAGCGAACTCACTCCACTACGGTACTTAACCTATTGTACTTTGCAGTATGCACAATCTCCTTATTCTAAGGCAGTGCTGTTGTCGTGTCATACAAGGGGCTTTCCGACAGATATTCAGTAAGGCAAAAGCTGCTTCTCTTAACTCTAAAGTGCTGCTTTTTACTGAATCATGCGGTACGAAGTACTTGAATATCGGATCTCGACTCGAGTAGATAGAGACTCGAGGTTAGAAATCATATCAGAGTGGTAGTAAGGCCGCATAATGACATGGTTGCAAGTTTATGATAGCGCTTGGCAACGTTCCAATTATGAACACTGATCCGCGACAACGCTTGGGAGCTCCAAGTTGTGAAAAGGCGGCCAGACGCGGGCCGCCTCTCGTTGCCCGCTTTCAGTTTTGTTGGATCCTTGGATCCTTGGAGGCTGGGACGACTCAACACGGTTCTATTGCCAACTCAGCATCAAAAAGCAAAGAAAACCCCCACTGGCGGAAAAAAGATACATAACGGGCTCCCCCCATGTATCTCCTGTAGAATTGAGTCACAAAACCACGTACAGCACTGGTACAGAACTGTACCATACAGATAAAATCTCCAGGCACCGGATGGGGCATCCGAGCCACCGACTGCTACCGAGCGCAAATATACCGTATTGAAAGGAGGCGGCATGACTACTAGTACCGGTACTGAAGTACATACATTACGGTACTTCCTTCTCCCGAAGATGATGGTGGTGATGGTGATGATGTGGGCGAGACCAAAGTTCGGAGACAAATGATGCAGGCCAACGGTGTCCATCCCGAGTTCCTTTTTTGTAACTGAAAAAGACTATCATATTACCAGTGAGGAAGATACGGTACTCGCAAAAATAGGAAATGCCACTATAATTCGGCCGAAAATAAAACCCACGTCGTGGGATCCTTTAGCCCTACTTTACCAAAAGTCAAATGGATCTGGAAACCCCGAGAATCCCGAAAAACTGGACTGAGTCGCAATAACCGGAAATGTGGTAGACTATGTCCGTGCTATATTCTTCTTTATCATACTTTCAGTGTTTTTTTTGTACTCTATTCTTTTTGGGACCCCAGCGTATCGGCACGAAGCTGATCATCCTCCTATGCAAGATCTCGAATGACCTACCGGTATGATAACCACCACCTCCACCAGCTCATCGCTAACCGGAAGAAGAAGAAAAGAAAGCAACAGCTGAATGCACATAAGCTCGGACTCTGTAGGGCTTGATGAGGATTGGATCGTGACCTTCAAGCACTGTAGCCAATCGAGTTCGGCATATCGGTGGGATACATTAAACTTCTTGGCCTGACGCTCGGTGGGCTTATGCAGATACAAGTACCGTGGAAGCACGGGGGATGATAATTTGGTCATGGGATATAATAATTCTCGTATCAATTAATTTCAAGGCTACCGCTCGCTAGGACTTGCAGGATCGACAAAGTGGTTTTTGAATAGGTCTCTAGGGGAAAGGGTTGTTAGAAAAAGGACCGACTTCTACAAGCGTGGGGGCGTTTTCAGAATAGCGGGGGGTTTTTGGAGGTAAAGCATCTCTCGATTTACTACGTGCTGAACAACAAAACTTCGCTCTTACAAGGGTCAGCTTTAATAACGCCAGATATGCTTATTGAGGATGAATACAATATCGATTGGGACAAATCTGATCAGATTGATAATTACAGTGTTACATTGTGATACCGCAGAATAACACTGTGTGAATACATATAGGGAAGTGAACGCGATAATAAAAGAGGGGAAAAAGCCCCTCATTTACCCTCCTGCTTTATCCTCAATTCTTAAACCTTCCCTGTCCCGTATGCGGTCTTTTTTTTTTTTTTTTTTTTACAAACAAAGAAAGAAAGAAAGGAATAAACCATTTATTATGAGATAAGGCTACTGATTGAAGATTGCACAATATGCAAATACCAATGTTGCAATTGTGAATGATCTGGAGAGGGGTTTGATATTGACTTGGTGGACTGATGAACAAGCAAAATCCGATCCCAAAAGTGAGTGTCAAGAGACAGGGCATCTGATAGGGAACTACCGGATATAGAACAAATAAGATCTCACAGAATCCCCGCAACCTCAATATCTCGGACAAGATTCGACTTTCCTCGGCTCAAAAAGGGCTTAGGAAGGGGTGGGGAGCAATAATGAACTCTTCTCTCTTCCTGAGCTCATCGAAATAACCGAGTGATATCCCGTGACAAAGGTATTTAATTAGCCGTTAGGGGAATGGAGAGCGGTTACGGAGGAGGATTGGACAACCCCACATTGAGCAATCATGATGTGGTATCATGGATCACACGGTATTGAATTAGGAGCTTGTTGTACTGCTGAATTTAATCTTTTTTTCCTACATCACGGATACACGAAAGACTAAACTACTTGAGTACAGGGCGATCCGAAAACTCATCACCGGCTGCAGCAAGGCAAGTTCAGAAGCAAGAAGGCGGGGAACGGGACGAACAAAGTCAGATAACCAAGCGAGACGGTCAAACATTTAAATCAACATGTCTGATCGTAAGGACCTCGTCTATCACGCACTCTTTCATTCGTCATAACCAGAAATTCCGGAAGCCTCATATATCTGAGTGTGGAGGCGGGGAGGGGAAGTTTTTTTTAAAAAATTCGCTCAAAATCTGCCGACCCTGCATGACTTCTAGGAGATCAAGTCAAATGAATCAGCAAGAACCCCTATTTGGCACTCCCCCTCTGCAAGGCAACGGGTCCCGAATTTCCTACCCACTTGATCATTGACACGAAGGGGAGGGGTGGGAGGGGAGGGGGAGGGGAGAATTAGTGATGAAATCAATGCAAGTTTCAGCAGGAGATTTCCCCGGAAAGTTTAGGTTTCAACTAGGAGCTTCACGAATAGGAGCTCGTGGATTGGAGGTGCAAGTTTCTACTTGGGTCTAGTGCACAAACGTTTTAATGCTGGCACGCTGGCTCACTAGCTGGGCTGGGCTGGCCGGTGTGGGGGTTTCCACTGGCTCAAGCAGGAATCAGAAAATACGAACCAGGGTGCTGGGCGACTGAAGGTGATAGGACGAGGCCAAAAGTCCTCTCTGCGACGTCACGAGCTGAGAAAAGCATACACGCATGCGGTGAATTGCCGACCATGCCGGTAGGCTGTAGATACAGCACTTATTGCTGTCGTTATTTTTTCTTTTCAACTCGGGCGCTGGAAACCAAGTTTCTCCGCATCAATGGGTGACAATAATGGCCTACCCCAATTGGTCACAAGGTTGTACAGCAGCAAGTAAGCTGTCGATTATCGATAAGCTGAAAGACTCTGCTGTTGCTGTGCATAGTCGAAACTCGAAACTATTCGTAGCAAGAAAAATGAAGGGCTCTCAATGCCATTGTTGAGCATTGTGTGCACCCAGAATTCCGCGTGGCCCGAGTGGGCACGCCGGTATGCGCGGGGAAGCCGGTTTTATGGCACTCTAGCCGAATTGGCCAAGCCCCTTACATGGAGAGACAAGAAGGGAGAGCTAGAGGGGATGTTGGAAGGGAGGGGAAGGGACAAAGAGGAAGAGAGGAAGGGAGAAGAAAAGAGAGAGATGCGCCGGGTGGGGGGGTTTCTGGATCGCGATATGCACAACGGGAACCTTTCCCCGCACGCCTTGGGTTAATCATCTGAGATATCTGACAGCACTTCTACCACGGGAGAATACTGGTCGAACCATCAACTCCCAATCAGGAAAATCGAAGAGCACCTATTCCCGGACAATGTGGAATTGCTGGATTACTAAATAAAAGGTGCAAAGCACCTGGACCCTAAAACCCAGATCGAGTGTAATAACATGTTCCAATATTAACAAACTAAGCAAAGGTACAAGTATCATACCAGGCAAAATGTTTTCGTACAAGACAGGGATAGCTTTTGCTGGTTAGCTATCCCTGTCTTGTACGAAAACATCTTGCCTGGTACTTGTACTCACACTGACTATGGTGTGACCATTTGAATGGAGCCACTGAATCTCCGAGCCAATTATCAATAAATTCACTTGAACCTGTATCACATTATGGTGTAGAATTATTGGAGGTACATCCAAAGTTAACTATCGAGTGCTCGAGTAGAATAGCTCGAACAGGTACAAGTAACGAAATCGAATTGTAAGAAACAGAAACATCATATTAATTACTATTTATTTATTCCAGGATTTGAATAGAAAAAGAGAGAACCTTACCATCTCTAAAAACCATAACTTATCTCCAGATCGATAAAAACCCAAAACCAAGTAGGTCACTACCGGAACGGAAATACACCAGCCTTCTCGAACTGACGTTTTGTACCCGGATTTGTACAGTACATCCCACTCTTGCGGCTTCCACTTCGAGATTTCCCAGCCTTTGAGCCCCCATCTCCCCCCCTTCCCAAAAATAAAATAATCAAGCACTAACCAACACAACACTCCCCCAACCCCTCCAAGCATCAAGCAATAAAGAGGCACGTAACTGTAATGCAGCGCAGAGCAACAAAAAAAAAACATAAGCCGCAAACAGCGCCATGCTTTATTTTTTCCTCTATCCTCCACCTTACATTTCTTCAGCGGCTGCTGCCTCTTGCCTGCTTGCTTTCCTGCCTACCAGCTGCCCCTCATCCCTTCTTTCACTCGCCTCATCCCATCCCGGAAAACCTTAAAAAGAAACGAAACTTGGAAAGGAAATAAAAAAAAAGAAAGAAGGAAAGTATTACAAGTACGTGACGAAACAAACGAAGAGAGCGGAACCCTCCATCCATCCATCCATCCAAACCAAACCCAGCCTCCGGCGTGCGCCGTTCCCATATGTACCGCAATCTGCAAAACCTGGAGAAAGCCAAAAACCAGGTTTAACTCAAGTTACCGTACAATTATGAAAAGAAAAAAAGAAAAAAAGAAGCAAGAAAGAAATAAACATCCCTTCCACAGGTACTTAGGTACTCGAGTACCGGTACGTAGTAGGTAAAAGAAAGAAGAAAAAAAAATCAAAAAAAAAAAATCCAGATAGTGGAATCATTTCTCGGTAAAAGTAACTTACCAGTAGTAGAAATCCTCCCCCCCCCGCGGGGTACCCCCGCATTCTTGTGTCTTCCCACCACAAAAAGAAAATGCGCAATAATTTAAATCAAGTTGGTTTGTGAGAGGGAGGGAGGCCCGTTATGGTTTAAGTTATTTATATTTTTATAATTTGCAATTTGAATTGAGTTTTTAGATACGGTACAAAGATTGTATGATACGGTAGGCATGGTATCATACGGTAGTACCGTCGGCCCGGGGGGGGGGGGCAAACTCGACTTGGCCGAACTTTTAACCTAACCCATGATATGGTACGTTCGGGTTTGTGTTGTTGAATGCCGTGCCGGCGGTGGCGGTTGGTGACTTAAGGACAACTTGCCCAAATGAGAGGATTACTGGATGGCACGTGACTAAATGACTGGATTAACCTACCGCAGGCGGCTGGCTCCATTTACCGGTGCTGGCGCCATTAATTTCAACGCTTCGGTCAATCATTCACTCGATCAATCACCTACAGTAATCGGGTTTTCAAAAGAGAGAGTTTCTTTCTAAAGACGGGAGTGTCTTGGATTGAACGAGCGACTTTTCTTTCTTTCTTTCTACGGATAAGCCATCATACCAACTCACGCAGCAGAAGAGGAAAGGATGTCTTCATCAAGGTTACTCCCTCCTCCCTATTCATCACACCCAGTTTCAATCAAACCATCTCCAGCTTCTCCTTCCTCCTCCACCTTAACTCGCGAGCAAACTAACTTAAACAATCAGTAACCGTTACGGCTCACACCTCCACCAACGCGACGCGCGATCACAACTCTTCGGCGATCCATATGGTAATGGCGGAGGTTACGGCTACCCCGGAGGCGGCGGCGATGGCCGCGCATCACCGAGAGGAACGGCACAATACCGACCTGCAACGCCCAACTCCAGAGGTCAATACAGTGCCTCTGTAATGGAAGAGCTGGAGTCGCAGAATGACGCACAGGTTGAAGGGTTGAGTGCTAAAGTCAAGATGTTGAGGGAGGTATGTGTTTCTCCCCCCTCCCCCCCTTTTTTTCCCTTACAATTGGGGACAGGGGGATATTGGAGGAGGGAAAGGAGATGTTAATATGTGAGTGAGAGATAGATTACCGAGGCCATCGGCGATGAAGTCAGATCTTCGTCTACACTTATGGCAAGTATGAATGATTCATTTGATAATACGCGGTTACGGCTCAAAGGGACAATGAATAGTATGCTGCGCATGGCGAAGAGGACTGGGGTGGGCTGGAAGGCATGGCTACTATTCTTGCTGGCAGTTGTGGGAATTTTCTGGTATGTTTGGTTGTTTTAGATTGGGGTTGGTTTGGTCGAGGAGCGGTGGATTGTACGATACCGGTAGGCGTGGATTTTTAGTTCTTATTACGGTTTGTTTTTAGGATGAAAATAGGCGGTAGGGAGGGGGAATGGTCAAAAAGGGTATTTCTTTGGGTTGGGCAATGGCATTTATTTTACTCACCAGTACTCTTAGCATAAAACGAGATATAATACATAGAGAGTGGAGAATGTTCTGAAGACAACAAAATTCAAAAAACACAGCAATTATCATTCTGAGAGATATCTACATCGCTTTATAGCAACTTATGAGGGTGGAATTTGCGTGAAAAGTTATGGAGCTAGGCATCAACCATGAAATCCAGGTATCTTACTGTACATAGGTCATTACCACGACTACAAAATTCACCCTCAATTACACCGTTAGGATACAATTGACAAGGAATACCAGAAAATGAGACTTAGGAAGATTAGACATAGAAGTCGAAACAAATCAATGTAGAGAACAAAAAGAAAAGAAAAAGAAAAGAACTATCCCGTTGAAAAGAGAAGAAAAATAAAAATATAAAAATTCCAACAACCCAGGTGTAAGCAAATATCGGTTCCCATCTGTTCATGTTTCGTCGTGACTTTATCTTGATCCAGCTTAATCTAAACCCCCAGCTCCTTGAACAACTCATCCAAATCAGGTGTTTGTAGTGTACGTACAGAGAAGTGGAAAGAACGCAACGTAAATTTCAAGTTTCAACCTGCCATCCACTCGCCATTGTATCACCCTTACCTCCAATTCCCCTTTACCTGAAAAAAAAAAATGTTGAAAGGAAGGTTGTAGCAACTCAGCAGCACCCGGTGTCCTTGGTAGCATTTTCAGCTGTGGGAGTGATATGAAGAGGTTGACTGCTTCCAGGTTGGCTGACTTGATGCTGATCTCCTCCATCCAGAGCTTTGCTAGAGACGATTCGGTAAATTTCTAGTAGCACCCTGTTAAGATTCTTCCTTTCGTTGCTTTATGCTGCGAGCGTCATGTGACACATACCTGTTAAGATTGTTTGAAAAGCAAGCTCAACATTTGTAGAATCAAGGGCTGACGTTTCGATGAAAGAGAGGTGGTTCTCAGCTACGGCAGAATGTGTCAGAATAATCCTAATATATATATCCGTGTTATTTAAAGCTGTCACGGGACCTACCAGCAAAATTCTTTGCATCATCAGTCGGAACAGCTCTCAAGTGCCTCAAATCGCTCTTGTTGCCAACAAGCATGATCACAATATTATTGTCGGCATGGTCCCTGAGTTCCTTGAGCCAACGAGTAACATTGTCGTAGGTGATTTGCTTTGAGATGTCGTAAACTAGCAGAGCCCCAACAGCTCCACGGTAATAGGCAGAGGTGATGGCACGATAACGTTCCTGGCCAGCGGTATCCCAAATTTGGGCTTTGATGGTCTTCGTATCGACCTGGATAGAACGAGTGGCAAACTCAACGCCGATAGTAGACTTGGAGTCCAAGTTAAATTCGTTACGGGTGAAACGACTGAGAAGATTGGACTTTCCGACACCAGAGTCTCCAATGAGGACAACTAGATCGCAAGTTGTTAATACATCATCTCGAATGATAGGACAATGAAGGCAAGAGCTGCACTAGCATCGTCAAAGCATCTAGATAAGATGCGATGGCGGCCGCAAGTGGGGGCATCGTCATGAGGCTCTTAGGGGATAGAATGCTTTTTTTTTTCTTGGGTCGTACCTTTGAAGAGAAACTAGGAAATAGCAAATTTTTGTAAGTTTTTACAAAACAAAGGAGTAAGATAAGGGAAGAGGATGGTAAAACTTACATCGTACTCGTCGTTTGCCATGATGAATTATTTGAAGTAAACTGGAGTGTACCTGATGAAAAGAAGGAGATGACAGATATGGTATCTGGGAGAGGTATCCCTGAATGTAGGGAGCTGGTGTAATAGACCGGGGAGGATGAGGGGGTAACAGGAGACAGAACTTGTGGGGCACGGTACGTTGACAGTGAGGTTGATAGCGGGGAAATTTTGGAGACGAAAGACAGGAAAATGTTAGCAAGACACAAAGGTTTCCGAGGGGTTGTTTCTAGGGTTGGTGGGATCGTGAGCAGCGGAACGTGCTTTCTTCTCCTCGAGACTTTGTCGTTGGGTTGTCTGAACACAGGTAAGGCGCGGTCTCCGAGCGGTGGAGGGCCGGCGAACGCCTTCCCTTTCTAAATCGGGTGTCCAATCCAAGGGGCTTATGTGATTACTAAGTAACTGAAGGATGGAGCCCTGGCAGTCCATACCAATCAGAAGGCACCTTGACATAGACTGACTTCCTTTTCAAGCAATTTTATTTTTGCCAATACAAAAATCAACCACAAGAGACCTAGACACTGGAAGTCCCCTCTCCCACCGTTAACCGCGGAAAGTTAGAAATGATTGAGAAACCTTGAATACAATTGCACTTGCACAAACAACAGTCAGAGGAATCACTACTGAGAAAAAAGTGTAGTAAAGAAAATAAAACCAATACCATAAAATATATCCTGAATTTCTGACTTACTATATCACAACTTGAACGTGGGTATGTATGAATTTCGGTTCTTGTTTTTCTCCTATCTCATAAATGACTACTTTAAGCTTATTTGTTTGTTGTACATTTTTGTACTCAGGGTGGTGTACCGTACAGGCCATCGCCTTCAGGGATATATCCAGATGGTTTTGTGCAGGTGGCTGCAGTATATACAGGTTACTGGCATGAAGAACCAGAACATTTGAGTATAAATTTAGTATGGGTGCTCAGATACGCACAGACAATTTTCCATACAGATTTTAATCCCTATGTTCGGGTTCTACATGCCAGTAACTTGTAACCTACTATGATATATTGAGTTGTGTCGCGGCGTTCTACTAGTTTAGAGGGCCCTTTTTATAGCATATAAGTTATCTATGATTACGGGTACTCTATTCGCATCAGACAAAGGCATTCTCGCATCATTTGCCAGTATCGAGTACGGACCAAATTGGAAACTTTTTTTTTTAACGTCGGATTCCGGATCACAAACTTTGGCAGAACATATGCCTGGCTCTGAAGGTGTATGATACGGTGCGTATGAGTTCTGTGGGCATGTAAACTGTGCGAGCATCACGCAACTCTAATTTACATTGTGTATGGTGTTAGAAGCATGCTTTTTTGTTAAAGCAGTGAGGCTTATTAGGGAGGTTTTGCTACGACGGTCGTCACTTGAACTGCACATAAATCTTGGCAAAGTTCAGTGTGGCGACAACTGACTTTCTTTTGTTTTGCTAAGTAAAGTTAACTGCACAAACAACTGTACTGTACTATACATCAACTACCTCGACTACCTTGCACCCCCCACCCCTCCCTCCTAACTACACACAGCAAATCAAAGGGTGAATCTTGCAGCAATTACCATGGATGCCGGACTTGGAAACAAATACCTACAAAGAAAAATAGCTCTTTTTCTCATTATTCTCCTCAGGTGAAGAACACAGAGTCTTGCAAGAAGAGTTTTTTTTCGCTTTGAGTAAATTGATGAGGGTTCACTTGTTCTTGGTGTATCATCTCAAGGTCCTGGATCTTATGTGTTGATCCTCCTGGCTTTGGTGATGACATTTTGGTCCTTGTTGATGAAGAAAAAAACCTGTTTCTATGTCAACAAACTGGTAAACAAAGAGCTTTGACGACTGTCTTATTTAAGAACTGTTCTTATGACTGTGCATAACTGAGCTACAGAGCACTTACACAAATTAGGTATGGTTAGCGCCGTTGCCCTGGCAATAAGTACTGGTACAGTTCAAGTGACGACCGTCGTAGCAAAACCTCCCTATTAGGCAATTTGTTTTCCAAGCTTAAATTGGAGAATCTATCATCTAATCAGACGGTATAAGGAGCAGTGGATTTTCGTGATCCCATGTCTGCTGCCATCGAATAAAGTCGGGGAGTTAGTGCACACTTCAATTTCTAGCTCCTGCCTGGAAGAATTATACTACAGGGCCTCCGAAACCGCCGAAAATCAAAGACTTACTGCAATATGACTCCACATTGAAACTGCTAGAAACTCTCAAGCAATAATAATCCAGATGGTTCACATCAGAGTTCCTGCATCATAGGCTAGCTAAGATATTTATACGTTGAACTCCAAGCAACTGTCACCCTCTCCCTCATTTCCACTCAACGGACTGATATCTTGCTATACCAAGCGAATGGCCATATGGGCCAATCCCTTAACTTTATTGGTTTTTGATAAGGTGGTTGAGCATAAAAATATGGGGTTAAGGAATAATACTAGATTTCTGGATGATAAAAAGGAGAGGAAGAATACAGAGGGGTACGACAGATAGGTCTATTTCTATGGGAGTGATACTGTGTCACGGGCACCGAGGCTGGCGCAGAGCTGTGCTGTAGAATGCAAGAAGGGGACGTGCCTTGCCCACAGAGTGCCTGAATTAACGAGGGGAATAGAATGTGCAGATCGGGGAGCAACGTTGTGAGCGGTTTTCAATAATATTGGCATTAGATCCTTGAACTAACCAACGTATGATACCATTGTACGGTACAGTATTTGTACCGTAAGACATCAACCTATCAAACTTCTGTATGCTACCAGATGGGTACATGTCCTTCGATACCACGCTTGCTCGCGTTTGTGGTACCTGTACAGCAAGGATCGTCCTGGTGCTGTTGGTACCCGAAAATGGTCTATGACTCCAGATACCGGTAGTATGCATAAATAAAAGATGAATACTAGTGGACTCAGTAGTCGATGAAGCTGTCTGAAATGATGACACAATAGACAAACCAATATTTTAAGAATTTGCTGATTTGTCGCATGGGAAACCATCCGGGGAAGAGTTATATCACGACACAGTACGTGCAGTCTACCGGTAAAGTTAACTGTACACAAGGATACTACCCAGCTCAGGGAAAGCTTTCCACAATATCATACCTATATCGTACTCAAGCGCTCACACAAGTCCAATCAGATTATCATGGTCTACGGTATTGTTTGTGATCTTGGTTTTCCTTGTCCGGGATTATGATTAGTGGGTGGATCGTTGCTTACGTGATGCCACCTTGCGCAGAACGTCAATTTGTACGCGACAGTCACGTGTTTTTACACCCTCGCCTCCCAAACCCACCTCACCTCTCCGTCAACCACCGACAACCACCTCGTGCTCTATCAGCCTTACATCTTCACTTCCCCTATCAATCACCATTGATATCACTACGACGATCACAAGATACATTCTCCTGTTTAAACCCATTGCTTGATTTGTGCTGGTACGTCCTTTATATGCACTTCTAGTGTTTTAATTGATCGAAAACTAAGGCACGCTGCTTATCGGGACCTAGGGATGGCGTCTAAAGAGCCGGGGCGCATATTCGACAATGGCCCGCAGGATTTGCTGTCCGACTCCGACACTGATTCCATCAGTTTAAAATCTACCGTTGCGAGTGAGGAGGACCCGGACGATACCTATATCGTTGAGAATATCCTTGGCGAGAAATGGGTAGAATCGGAGCGTAAAATGCGGTACCTGGTGAAATGGGAAGGTTATCCCATTAGTCGAGCCTCTTGGGAGCCGCTTGAAATGTTCGACGACCAGGATACCATCAAGGATTGGAAAGCCGGCATGGAAGCTGTCAAAGCTCGCGGAGAACTCCCGGGGTTTGATTGGGAGCAGTGGGATAGAGATAGGTTGGCCGAAGCTGAAGCTCAACAAGATAGGAAGCGACGCCGGGCTAAGAAGCGCCAGAAGCTTGAGCGTCAGAGAAAAACGGCTTCTGGCAGGGCCAGCAGGACCCGCCAACCCAAACCTACTGACAACTATAAACCTGAAAACGGTGAAATCTCGGAGGAGATCACGGATTCCGATGCACCACTCGTGTCCCGCAGAGGGAGGAGACCCGTTGTAATAAAAGGCGAAGATGAGGAGGACTCAAGTTCCGATGATTCTTTGGTCATAGGATCAAAGAACTCGAAGCGGCAACTGGCAAGATCCAAGCGGGTACGAGAGAGTGGCGGTAAGAGTGATTTAGAAGGAGCAACTCAGAAGGTACTTTGGTCCTTCTTGGAAAATCTGGAAATATCGATAACTAATGTGTATCTGGTAGAAGCCCAAGTATCGAGAGGGAAATATGACTACAGGAGGAGCTCCTCAGGGGCCGAGGACGTCGAAGAGTGCAAGGCCTTCCGTTGGATCCGCGTCGCAAGCACCACGACTTGGAGCATCAAAGTCAGGACAGACATCACGCGAATCATCGTTACTGAAGCCTGGGCCAACAAAGCTGGGACCATCAAAGGCGGGGGCGCCTCCCAAGATCGGACCCCCGAGACCGGCAGCTACTAGACCTGAACCTCCAAAGCTTGGACCTACCAAGCTCTTCCCCTCAAAACCGACGTTACAAAAACCGGGACCGCCGGTCAGACGACCTACAAGTATATCAGGCCCTAGTGGTCAAGGGTCTGCTGTCGCTGGTTCTGGTAGCATTCCTAAAAACATTAATCTCTCAACTATCAATAGGATCAATAAGAAAGCTCGCAACGAGCGAGAGCCCGATTTCAACTCACTGGACCTCTTTGAGGCAAGTAATCCAGTCTCCTTTTCTAAGAGACCCTCCTTGGAAACTGTCAGGCTGTCCCCGAAGGATCTGCAATCCCTTAGAATGAGTAAACAGGGCCCCGAGGATGAGGGGCGGGTTTTCTCTAGGGGGCCCTGGGGGATGGGTCGCAGGGAACATGGTCAATCTCATGATGGAGACTTGGTTATGAGCCCTGCCCCGCAGGACAGGATTATCTCTGCTCCCACTGCCGATATTGAGGCGGGCTTAGGGAAATCTAATTTGCGCCTCAACTCGAATAAAAAGGTGTTTGAATGCGAGTTAAAGATCCAACGGGGTGATGGGATAGAATCGCTCGGAGTTGTTCAGTTCTCTGGTTTCAGTACCCAATTCCTAGAATTTCTTGAGAGATCCCGGATAAGAGAACTATGCGTGACAAAATTGCTTGCTGATAGCCATGTTTCTGGCGCTGTTATCAACGTATGTTTACCTCGAACTTTTTTGTTTACTATTTCTAACTCTGATGAAAAAGTGTGGAAACAGGATATGTGCTAATATCAAGGGTTTTCAATTTAGGAGATTGGTTACCCACAGGAATTTGCGGACATTACTATTCTAAATGCCGATATGGCTCAGCCTTTAATTATCACTCTAGCTAAGTTCCATGCTGTTGGGATTGTTCGAGAGGAGGCATTCACTGTCGCAATATTTCAACCCTCGAGCGATAAAATTACAACATCATTCAAAGCCCCATTACAAAAACAAAAGACCCCGCTTAGAGCTGTCGCCTATTCTAGCTGGCGGATACCAGAACCGTCACGGGAGCTTGTCCCCGCAGAACTGCATGAAGTTGGAGGACACATGACCCAGTATCTCCACACATTGGGCGAAAAGGTTCTCAGTATTTCGCCTGAGACATTGATCGCACCTACAGAGGCCAATCCTGAGGGAGTTCGCTACTTTGCGGTTTATTGCCCTGATGACCGGTTTTATGAAAAACTGGAGATGGAGATCAATTTGAAGACGCTCGGACTGAAGGTACTGGATTCGGAGGAACTTGTCGCATATCTCAGCCGCGGTAAAAAGATTATCGTTCTGGTAAAACCCGCCTTCCTATGGTTTGCTTAGTTTCTCCTTTCTTGTATACTAATTTTCGTTGATTAGGTTCATTACACCCTTCAATTTTGCTTGCATCTACTCCCAAACCTCAAGCCCCTACAGGCTCGGGAACATTTGTTTTTCTTCTTTGGAACTAGATTTGTAGACAATGGAAGAACTATGACCCTAGATGCTCGTCCAATCCGGTTCTGGTCTTTCGCGACATTGATATTGGCTACTCCAAATCTCGCCCTCAGCGATCCACCTATGCTGAAACGCCTTTTAGACTACCAGGTGTGTACATCCGGGGCTTTGATATTTGCGCAAAGATAACTAATAAAAACAGGCCGCCAAGGCAGGAAGTACTACACTTTGTATGGTGTCTACAATGGTAGTAGAGGTGGAGAAGCGTATTATACATAAACCTGAGGATTATGAGAATACGAAAGCCATACTCGACGCAGTATACCGCATGCAGGATTGCACGGGGGACACGCTTCAAATTTCCCTGAGAGAAGGCGTAAGTTATCTTTCAGTTGAGTCCTAGGATAAAATTTTGTGCTGATTCGTGCGATAGTTTAACGAATTAGAAGTAATTGCGGATGCCTTTGCTCACCATCAAGCCATAAACTGCACGCTCTATAGGCGTTTCATAGTTGTCCATGCTAAGGACGAAGCACTTCCCGGTATCGGAGGGCGTTACGCATGTGTGAGTAAAGATAATCCTTGAATGGCCCTTTTCATAATTAGCAAGTATTTCACATGGGCAAATTTCTAACGGCCCCAATAGTTGGAGTTCCATAACCCGGATTCTTTGTTTGAGGTGGTTATGAAGGGTGTCGTCCCTCCCTCGAGGGTGAAATCCTCTACCTAGGAGGCGATATCAACAGCGTTTCATGAGAACCGTGGTGGGTCTCAAAAAAGAAAAGAAAAGAAAAAAGAAAAAAAACATTATCCTAAAAAATCCCAATAAAATTGGAAACTAGGAATTTGCCATTTTAACACTGTCAGTGTAGTGCAAGGATACGTTGTCTTTGGTAGCATAAATATTAGGCATGCATCCAAACTATTCGGCACCATCTCTTTAACTCTTAATTTCCTAGGTGTTACCGGTTTGTGGTTACGGTGTCTCTCTTTTCCCTTCACAGCAGCTGTTTAGGTCAGGTGGGAAAAAGGGGCGTTTGGAATTATTTTTTTCTCTTTTCGGAAAGTCCATGTTAAATATCCCTGGAGGCTTTCTTTAGTGATAATATCATTTGCTTTAGAGGGATAAAACCTTGATTATTATCGTTATTGACGTGGTTGCTGGGTGTCTAGTATGGTTTATTGCACAATTGGGGAGAGAGGGAGGGAGTGAGGGAGCAGAGACAACGAGCTCAAGGAAGAGTTACTGGATAGAATCATTCGCGATCTTCTGTTTTCACCTCCATAGGAACAATGTATTTTATGTGTAGAATTGAAAAATCACTAAAACACATAACTTCAATTAACGGGAGACTTGCTTGACATGTGACAAGAGCGAAAAAAAACCCCCATTTCTCAATAGAAAGATCCAGCAGAAACTCAGTTTCAGGCCCATATCCACTGCCACAGCAACTACTTAAAAAAAAAAAAAAAAAGCCAAACGTTAAATCTAAGAGGTGCAGAGGCTAATCTTCGCAAACTGGGTAGGGGGAGTCATTTCCTGTCACTCGTTAGTAGAGTGCAGGGACGAGGTAAAAAAACATCTATGGTATGCTAAGGCCCTGTTTGGCAACCACCGTTCCGTTCCGTTCCCCCATACAAATGACCGTTCGCCATCTATTTTTAAACTGATCAATGAAACTGGCGTTTGGTAAAGTTAAAGCCTCTCAACCATTCCATTAAGAAATAGATTGGCTTGGCAATTGAAATATTATATGAAAATTGATAATCATGGAAAAAGAAATAAAGTAATTTAATAGGTTAATTTAATTTTGTATATTATATTATAATATTATTATTACTTCAATTCCCAACATAACAAGCGGACAACACAAACAAGACAATGGTGACCAATAACAATATCAGCAGACTGCATATGACAATTATACAAAAACGAATACAAGTCGCAATTGGTGTTGCAGTTTATAGCCATTTATTCCTCTCAAAGCAGCCAGTCCATACATCGATTCGAACTGGGCAAGTCTATACTGAAGAAATTCTTGTTTCACACCCACGACGTGTCATGGATTTGATTCGAATGCCTATTACAACACTCCTAGACCTTCGTGACTGGGTTCTCGAGCATGGCCTGCTTGGTTCTACCAGGGGGGTAACAGTTGAGGAGCAACTAATTATGTTTTTGTAGATGATTGGACATGGAACAAAAAACAGGGAGGCGCAAGAGCAATTTCAACACAGTGGGGAAACAATTTCACGGTAATATTTACTAAAATTAAGAAGTGTTTGAAATTGAACTTACAGTATGCTGAACATTCTATAGGCAGTTCCATCGAGTCCTGAGAGCATTGCTGCCATTGTACGAGGCATTTGTTCATCTTCCGCCAAACAACACTCTAGCATGAATTTGAAAGGACTGGGGCAAAATGTCCTACTTTGCTGATATACGTGGAGCGATTAATGGAACCCACATTTTGGCTCATGTTCTAAGCCATCAGCAAGGGCCATACCGGAACCGAAAGGGAACCATCTTGCAAAATGTGCTTGCAGGTTGTAGTCTGGACATGTACTTTTTTTATGTTTGCCCTGGCTGGGAGGGTTCAGCAAATGATGCTCGTGTGCTAGAAAATGCGGAACTCAATGGTTTTCCAAAATATGAGAATACAACATATCTTGCAGATGCTGAATATGGCCTTCGACCCGAATTTTTGACACCATACCATACTGTACGATACCATCTCCGAGAACACTCTTTAGCCCGACTACGTTCGCAAACCAAGGAGGAGTTGTTCAACCTACGTCACTCACAGTTGCGAAATGTGATTGAGTGGATTTTCGGGGTTATGCGCCGCCACTTTCATATGCTGAATACTACCCCTGAGTATGACCTGGATACACAAGCACAACTTGTTTTAGTTGTTTGTGCACTGCACAACTTCATCCGACATTGGGCAAATGGAGAAGAGGATGAGTTTTATAAGGAGGATGATCAACCAGGGGAGGATGCCCCTAACAATTGGGAGCCCAATACCTTGGGTGAAGAAGAAATGGGCAGAGATATGGGACAAGCACAAGACATGAAGGAGATGATACTTTAACGGGATAGACAGGCTACAAAGATGTAGATTGACTATGTACAATACAACAATAAAGGCAGATAATTCTAGCTACAATTACAATGTCAGACTTGATAGCGTGAAATTTGATGTTTTAACCATAATTCCTCATCCTCCCCTCCATCTAATGCTAGAAATATTTCTGCTTTGGTTGCATTCTCGAAAACCTCATACCCAATCAGCATATCCTGAGTTGACCATCTGGGCTTTCCACGATAGGTCTTGCGAAACTTTGCAATGGCTTGGTGGACAGCAGAGGTAATTGTTGGAATAGGGAGTGGAGCAGAAGCCATGTTTTCTACAGCTTGGATGAGGCGTTCAGAGGCAGTTCTGGAGCATTGGTGAATGTGGCCTAAAGGCATAACTGGCTCACCGTCGGTACCTTTTCTCTTTTTAGGCTGAGGAGGGGTGTCATTACCACTAAGCTGGTTGGAGGAGGGAGCAGCATTATTGTTAGGGTGTTCATCAATGGTGGTGGACATCGAGTTGCGAGCTCCTGGGTATAATGCCTGATGTCCTGTAGCTTGTATACCTTCCAGAATTTCGGCCAATTCAGTGTCATTAGTCATAGGCTTGTCACGAAACTCCTGAATGGCTGGTTGTTTTTTAATCTCCATATCCCACACCTCATCAGGTGCAGTAACTGCACCAGTTGTTGAATCAAAGCCAAAGCCACACATATCCTTCAACCTTGTCCAAACTTTCCACTTCTGCTTCAACATCTCTAACTTTCCCTGGCACTTTTCTCCCATAACTGGAACACTTGTGCTGGTAACTCTCTGAACACCTTTTGCAACTTCGTTCCAGACATCCATCTTAAATCCATTATCTGATTGTTTGCCAGCTCGAATGACTTGGACAAGGTCTTGGAGTAATGTGGTAGTCATCTCGGAAGACCAGTCGATCGGGCATGCGCGTGGCTTCTATGGCTTTAATCACTTTTCAGTAAAGGATGAAGGGATCTCGTGACTCTCCAGAATCTCAATTCGTGCCTCTCTGTTAGTACTCATATTACTGTTAGCTCCTCTCTGGCTATTTATTCATCATCTAGTTAGTCACATAATTGTATTAATATTTAAGGAGTGGAAATTGTCAACTTACTCAACTTCAGTAGAATTATTCCTAGCAAGCACCATAGATGTAGGCTGGATTGGATCATCCCTTGGTGGAGGTTGATTGATTGGTTGAGAAGGCATTCGACTGGTGGGTGTTCAAGTTGTAGGAACTTGGATAAATTCACATTAACGACACAAAGAAAATTTCCTTTAAATGAGGAGAAGAAAATTTATATTTAATGCAAGGTAGAAAATTGGTGTAGGGCAAAGAGGGTTATTATGTAGCAACGAATAGTCGGTTCTATCCAAAGAGTTTTCATCGCTATGACCATTTCAAAATTGGGAACAACAATTTCCCTCGGTGACACTGTAACGAAACCGAACAGTCAACCCACCTTCCGTTCCCACCAAACAGGCCCTAAGTGGTAAGTATTGACCAAGATGATGCACAGTTGTGCCTAGTGAGTCCCCGTACAGTCCCTGGCAACCACAAAAAAAAAAAGAAAGCATACAGAATCCTACATTATCAGTAATGAAAAACATATTGGCTTCTTTTGTAAAAAAAAATCACATTAATTAATTAATTAATTAATTACACACTGCTTTTTTTTTTGTTAAGTCTTTAGATTTATTTGTAAAATACAGGAAAATCCTGATGATCATCCTAAGGTATGGCCTAGAAAACTCCCTCAAAATAACAAAAGAAACTTCTCACTTCACTTTCTAAATAAAACAAATAAATGATAAAAATCAATAACATCTATCATTAGCCTAAAGGCTGAAAAACATTAAGAACCCAAATTGGAACTTCTTGTAAACAGAAAACCTCCCAACTTGATCAGAAAATTCAACATATTCTTAAAAATAAACAAGGAAAACTTCTTAATAAAAATCCTCCCTACTTTAATATCCTTCCATAGGCTGAATCTTGCCCTATATTGAACCCCTCTGAATCTAACCCCTTCCTTTATTCTACCAGGTCAGAGCAGTCTATCTCTATATATTGGAAAGTCTGGTTGACTGTACCACAGTGATCATACTTGGAGTTCTAGTCTCGACAGGAACAATCTAACTAAGCATTTAAGTAGCTTTTATTCATCCTCATTTGGTGTATTCAACATGCCTGGAACTTGGAAAAAATCATAAAGTTCCAATACTTCCTCAATTTTCTTAATTTCTCTTTCACATTTATTCAGCTTCTTATACTTTCCTCTATAATAGGGGCTGGTTTACAGGATTTTTCAGGGAATGGTTGTGACTTGAAAATTATTACCATTCCTACCCCTATTTCATCTATTGGGAGGTATCTTTAGACTCTTAACCATGTCAAGTGTCACAAATTGTGACTAAGCAAGGCAGAATGGCAAGGCAGATTTTAACTGACTCATACTTATGAGTCAGAAGGAGCGAGGATTTCACATGACTTGTGTTAGCAAGTCATTAGTAGGTTTTTATTGGTTGTTTGATTTTCTATGACTCGCAATAGCGATCATATGATATTATGTTTTTACACGTGACTCAGATTATGAGTCATGGGTTTCACACATGTGACGCGCATTGCATACATGATTGGTTTATAAGTTTTGATTGGTTTTTATTAGTTAGCGAAGACAACTCATAGGAGTCAGCTGATGGATTTCACACGATGACTCATTCGAGTCATGAGTACGGATGACTCATAGGAGCAAGTCATCAAGGGTTAGGGTTGGGGGAGGAACGACTATATAAGGAGGCTCATAGGCGAGAGTAGTTAGTTCCTCATGCAACCATCTAAATACTTTTCAATACAAAAATCTTTTCTACCAAACAAATAATTCAGTTCAGAATCCCAAGCGAGTCGATCGGGACAATAGGAGAAGTCGTAGAAGTCAAGGACTTGTACTACGCAAGAAGAATCCGAAAGCGACTGAAGGAACTCAGATCAACAATCAAGTAAGATAAGAAAGGTTGCCTACTGCAAGTATATCCGAGAAAGAGGGGATTGTAACATCAAGGTTGTGGCTCCACCACAACCTACAGTTACTTTTGCAACTTTAGGCACTTTCTTTCAGAGAGTACCTGCCAGCTCAACATAACATGCTAGCTCAACATAACTTTTATCAGATAGACTAAACTCGGAGCGAATTCCTCCACCCAAATCTACTTAATAATGTCTAAAAATTACATATTTATTAAAGTGGGATTCATAATACCTATCAAATGTTTTTTAGATTTGGAAACTGAATATTGTTATATTAGTAAGAGATTTTGATTCTGGAAGGATAAAGCTCTGGTGTTGAGACAAGCACTCAATTAAGTAAGTTCTGCCTTTTAACTATGAGTAAAATTCTAGGTCATTATAGTAGGTTTTTGTTTTTTGAATTTAAAAAACACTTGACAGATATTATGAATCTGACTTTAATAGCTATTTAATTTTGAGCCATTATTAAGTAGATTTGGGTAGAGGAATTGACTCTGAGTTTAGTCTATCTGATAAAGTCACATTAAACTGGCATGTTATGTTGAGCTGGTAGGTACTCTCTGAAAGAGAGTACTCAAGGTTGCGAAAACAACTGTAGGTTGTGGCTCTGCCATAACTTTGGTATGGTTAATCTGAACATGGAGTTCCAGGTCTTTCGCTATGTACTTTGGGTGTTTGAAAATACCTACCTCTGATTCATTGGTAACCTAAGGTTTTTTTTTTTTTGTTAAATCCTCAGTTTTATTCGTAACTACAGGAAAATACCTTGCATGTACCCAAAAGTGTGGCCTAAAAAACCTATTTAAACAAAAGAAACTTCAACCCCCAATACAAACAAATATCCGATAAAAATCAATGCCATCCATCATAAGCTTAAAGGGCTGCAAAACAAATCTCTTTTAGGAACCCAAATTGGAACCCCTCATAAAAGGAAATCCTTTGAGCTTCCCTGGAAAATTCACCAAATTCTTAAAAATAAACATAGAAAAACTCCTAATCAGCTTCCCTCCTGTCTCTCCTTCCTTCCATAAAGCCAAATCCAGCCCTATGTCAAAAACTTCTAGATTTACCCCTACCCTTCCAGCTGCCAGAGCTGGGCAATCCGTAACGATATGACGAAATATCTGGTCATCTATCCCACACCAATCGCAGGTGGGGTCACAGTCCTGTCCAGAGCAATCTGCTTGGGTGTTCAAGTAGCTTTTATTTGCTCTCATTTGATGTATCCAGCCAGCTTGAAACTTGGGTAGGAGCATAAAGTTCCAGTAGCTTCTGTATAGGGGCCTGTATGCATCGTAATGGGGGTAGTCAGAATCCATCCACTCCTTGTGAATCTCCTTTCTTACTTTCTCCTTCACTTCAGTCCAGCCCTTAGCACCTTCTTCAGTGATGGGACATAGTTTGCTTGGTTTCTCAGGGTAGGGTCACTTTTCAAAAATTGTAGCTGCCCTTGCCACTATTTCATCTATCAGGAGGTGTCTCTGGATTTTGGATTTGGACGATGAGTTCCAAGTCTTCAGTCATGCACTCCCCTTCTTTGAAAACGCCAACCTCCTCTTCGAGCCCAAGCAAAAGGGTCAAACTGTGGGGTAGCCCCCAGGGAGTATTGCTGTTGCTATGTTGTTCTCAGGCATGGCCGTGGTAATCCATACTGCAGTCATGAGTGAGACCTGTTTGATGTATAGTCCTATGGGAGCCAGGCAGGTTTCAGCTGATAGTACTATTAGGTTAGTTGTGAAGAATGTGTTGGTGATTCATCTTGCCAACCTATTCCAAAATGTCTGCATCTTCTTTTTTATAGCTATCGTTGGGGTAAGTATCTTCACCCCATACAATAGAGTTGGTAGTATAATCCCTTTTGCTAGCCTATGGGCCCCATATGGGGAAAGTCACTTACCCAGCATCAAGAGTCTTTTAATTCTGAAAACGCTGCTTGAGCCATGGTTAGCCATTTCGTAAAGTGAGTCATCGTTTTGGTGTTATCCAAGAGTTAGTATCCTAACCATTTAAGTGTCCTGACTGCCGGTTCCACCACATGGGCATGAATCATCACATTATCTGTAGGCCTCGTACCTTGCTCCTTGGGTGTCTGCCAGTGCATAAGCTCAGTTTTGTTGATGCTGAAAGAGAGTCCCAATGTGCTCGCCATTTGTATGATCTGGTGTGTTTTTTCTTCCAGCAATCTTGCATTCCTATACTATGAGTTACTGGCAACCATTATTTAGAAGTTGTCAATGTATGATGAGGTGTGTGTGAACTGATCATCTATGTCCATGTGTAGCGAACTCACATAGATCATGAACAAGAGGGACAATAGAGGTGAGCCTTGTGGTATTCCCTTCTCGACTCTCATCAAGGTCCTTGGGCTCCCTGAATATGCTAGCATGATTTGTCGGTTGCTAATGAAGTTCCTGATCCAGTCTGGTAGGTATCCCGGCACATTGCTGCCCTGCCCCAGTCTTTCCAGGAGCTTCCGATGATTCACATTGTCAAAGCCACCCTTTATGTCGAGGAAGATCGTACTGACCTTCTTGCTGGCAAACTGTGCTTTGCTTGTCCAGTTTTTCAGAGTGAGTACTGTATCGACTGTTGATATCTGTGGAAGTGATCCTCTCTGATTGAGTATGTACAGACCCATATTGAAGGCAATTTTTATCAGTTTGTTGTTTACTACCCTGTTGGCTATCTTAGAAAAGGTCTGCATCAGGGTGATGACTTTAAAGCTGCCACAGTCAGTGTAGTCTGCTTTATTTGATTTTGGGAGAATAACCTCAATCAACTCCTTCAGCATCGGTGTGTGAAGATTCCACCTCAGCATGTCTTCTACCAATGCTGGCAAGATTTTTGTGTTGATCCGGTGTATGTTCTTCCAGATTGACTACAGTACCTGGTCAGGGCCAGGTGCAGATTTATTACTGTACTTCTCCAGTACCTCAGATATGTTCAGGCTGGAGACTTGTGCTTCCTCACTTAGCTGGTGCTCTACCAGATGCATGGGATCAACTGGGTCAGGGTTTGGTGGGAAGAAGTGGTATATTATGATATTGCTAGTGATATCTGGGTGGTCATTATTGCCACCTGAGACTCTCATAGGTATTCTTTGTTTGGTGAACTAGTGGGCCATCCAAACATCGTTCTTCTTCGCATTCACCAGGAATTCATTGAAGTGCCACTTCTTCTCCTTTATAATTGCCACCCTGTATGCCTTCCTGGTCTTTTTCTTCTCTTCTACTCCACTCCTGTCACATCTCACATGCTGGGCAGCTGTCGTGTATATTCTTCTCAGTTCAGTGATCTCTCATATCCACCATACTTTCGACCACCTTGTCAGTCTCTTCATAGGGGCCCAGCTCTGCACCACACTAATGAGCTTCCATAGATTGTTCTCAAAAACTTCCTGTCCTTCCTCTACCCAAAGTATTGGCTCAAACGCTTCACCACCACTCTAATAGCCTTTCAAGGCTTCCTCAATTACTGGGTTTGGGATTCCCTCCTCGTTCCGCCAGTTGATCTTGTCCCAGTCTGGGGCAAGTCTAACCAACTCCAGGGTTTCTGAGGCAATTTTGATCAGGATTGCTATGTGGTCTGATCCGGTTTGTTGGTATATATCCTTCCATTTCGAAAACCTGGTCATCATTGAAGCATTGACCAGGGTGTAATCAATTACAGAAGGTCTGTGTAATGCAGGATTGTCTGGGAACCTAGTGTGAACTCCCAGTGTGTTTAGTATACTGTAGCCTCCCATCGGTAACCTAAGGTTTCTGACAATAGTATAACCCTTGAGAAGTATTACAGTCACTACCAGTATGTTATTTTTAGATATTACTATAGTAATTTACACTACCATCGTAAGGAAAACCTATTTAATGTATAGCTCTATTGGGACTAGGTATATCTCCACTGAAAGGATTACCAAATATGTGGCAAAAAATATATTAGTGATCTATCTTGCTAGTATACAGTTCTAAAATATTTGCATTTTCCTCTTTATTGTCACTATTGGTACTAGTATCTTGGCTCAATACAGCAAGGTAGATAGTATGATACCTTTAGTTAAGTATCTAGCTCTATAATGAGATAGCTCTTTACCAAGTTTGGGTAAGTATTTGATCCTAAAGAAGGTACCTTAGGCTAGTTGTAATATGATCTGTACTTGGCTGAGTACTATAATCATAGTAGTGATAAGTACAATAGATAAGACTGATAGGTGCTAACTAGTATAGCTGAGTACAGTAGTATCTAAGGGAGTCTTCAGGAGGTGATGTGACTAAATATCTTATTCTAGACTTTAAGTCCATAGAAAGCCATAGTAGCTAAAGAGGTAAAGTGAGGAATCAAAGAAGTAGTAGTTCAACTAAGTATATTTAAGAATAACTGTCTGCCAAAGTCTACTCTCCAAAATATTAGACTTAACAGACCTTTTAAATAATATGATTGTCCACCATTGTGGTATAATAAAATATTTTTAAGATAATATCAAATAATATATCTTGAAACTAAACATAAAACAAATATTATATCAAATAATAAAGTAAAACAAATATAATATCAAATGATATATCCTGAAACCAAATATAAAACAAATATTATATCAAACAATAAAGTAAAATGAAGATGATATTAAATGATACATCTTGAAACCAAATATAAAACAAAGATTATATCAAACAATAAAGTAAAATAAAGATGATATCAAATAATACATCTTGAAACTAAACATAAAACAAATATTATATCAAATGATAAAGTAAAATAAAGATAATATCAAATGATATATCTTGAAACCAAACACAAAACAAATATCATATCAAACAATAAAGTAAAATCCTCATGTACCTCATATAAGGACCTTATACCTCCTGAGTCTCTGCACTCCTATGTACCAGAATATACACAGTACCTATATCTATTATACTAGTGCCAATCTTTCAGTAAGGTATGTAGTTATTTCTATAGTGTCTGACAGCTAGTACAGAGCATATTTGAGTGTGGGCCCTACTGGTTTGATATTGTATACCTATATTTGTTAGGATCACCTATGAGATCACTCTATTTATATAACTATGCAACAGGCAACGATACGATATAATTATTATCTTAGATGTCTCAATGGGAAATAAATACTCAGAGTTGTATTTCTTAATCCTTGCTTAATCTTTCCTAAGACTAAGTTCTTATACCTACTTAGCCCTCCCAAGACTAGGTTTCTTCAATCACTTCTTCCTTATCCTATAAGGAAGATCTTGTGGGGTTTCTTTCATAGTAAAGATTGTAAAGGTATTTTATATTCATAAAGTCGTAAAGTTATATCTTAGGAAATAACTTAGGTAGTTGTATGAAGAACTAACTACAATGTCATATCCTCCTCCTTATATAGTGCTTCCCACAACCCACTTACAAATCAATAACTATTGTGAGTCACAACTGTGACTCATACACTCATGTAATATAACTATCACATGATCTAAATTAATCATGTGTGAAACTCACATAACCTTAACTAAGTCATGTGTGTGAAACATAAAACTAATTATAACAACTATGATTTACAATTGTGAGTCATATGCAAAACTCACATGACTTTTAACTAGTCATGTACGCAAAACATTATAAACATATGACCTCATAACTATGAGTCATGTGAAAACCCTTTTTCCACACTAGGTTTGTAATAATATTATAACTGAATCTACCAGTTATTATCCCTACTCCTTAGGTGTCTACCAGTATATCAGTTCAGTTTTATTAATACTGAAGGAAAGTCCTAGAGCAGTTACCCTCTGGGAAATATTATGCACCTTCTGCTCCTGTTAGGATCGCTTATTCTATCACTCCTAGTATACAACTGAGCAACAGGCAACGATGTTATATCAATCTTTATTAGATACTGTAAATAGGGTTAATACTTAACTTAGTATTCGTTGTCATATTTAGTCTTCTCTAAGATTAAATTCTTATCCTTACTTAGTCTTCTTAAGACTAAGTTATTCATTTACTTTCTTCCTTGTCCTACAAGGAAGATATCTCGCAATGTTCTTTCTTTAGTAAAGAGTGTAAAGGTGTTTTATATTCATAAAGTCGTACAGTTATATCTAGGAAATAACTTAGGTGGTTGCGTGAAGAACTAACTATCAGGTCCTACTGACCCCTTTATATAGTTCTTCCAGCAACCTGCTTACAAATCAATAACTATTATGAGCCACAATTGTGACTCATATATTCGCATAACATAATAATCACCTGACCTTAACTGGTCAGGTGTGAAACTCACATGACTTCTAAATAAGTCATGTGCGCAAAACAACTAATAACTTTAAACAAGTTATTACGCAATTCAATCAAATATAATAACTATGACTCGCAATTGCTAGTCATGTGTGAAACTCACATGATCTAATTGATCATGTGTGCGAAACCATTACAAACCTATGACCTCATAATCATGAGTTCATGTGAAAACCTTTTTCCATGCTAGGTTTGTAACACTAGCTCCCCCTTCCCTATGGCCTAAGTCCCATTAGGCCAACGGTCCTTCATCCCTTTTTTCTATCAATCAGTTCAGGCATGTTGCCAATCTCCGCAATTCCTGATTGTTCCTTTCCGTCGTTTCTTTTAGCAATTTGTTCTCCCTCTCTTTCATTTCCAGTTTCCTTACTGCAATTATCGTCTTCCATTCCACTCATCCTGCTCTTATCTGTTGGACTCTTAATTTCCCTTCCAAATCTGCTCTTTCTCTCTGAAGAGTCATTCCCGTCCTTTCCTACATCTTTGCTTGTCCCTCGAAAAGTCTCTTGTCTATTCGAGATTTGTCCAACATCGCTTGTAGATGGCCTGTTTGATCTTGTTGGCCCTTTATTGTGTCTTGTTCCGTGGAGTTTGTCCTTGACCTTGGCCATGGAATTGTTGTTGCCAATTTTGGCAATGGTGTATCTCCCACCCGATTGTATATTTCTTTGCGTGTATACTCATTGATTGGTTTTTGTGGGATTTCCTCCTGTACCGGGTTCCCCCAAGTCACATTTTTTTCTTTTTTGACCTTGGCCCAGGATTTTTTGCCCCCCCTTCTTCTCGTTTTCATCCCTGAAAACTTCTCTTGTTTTGCCGTTAAGAGGATGTTGTTGTCATATGTTGATGACGGTGGCGTATGTGGGGATGGGGACGTTGGTGGGAATCTTTCCCATGACGTCATCGGTGGTGCTTGGGGTGGTGATAGTGAGGGGGTTCTGTGTTTTTCGCGTGGCCAATAATTGGACCCTTCTTTCTCCGTAAAGTGTACTTGGCATCCATTGTCGAAGCAACCCATCCAGCTTTTCTGGTTGTGTTTTTCTTGTTTGGGTGTAATTGGTGTGGATGCGAGGAGGTCTGCTAGATTGATCCAGTCTTTGTTGCTCATTTGTTCTTCCTCTTTGACCAGGCTTTCCTGAGTTTCCTGGGTAAAAGTTTTCGATTGCATGTCTGGCATTACTAAAGTTCTCAGCTGGGTACCACACTAAGTTGTGGTTAGGGAGATATCCTGTCTACTTAGCTCAGTATTGTAGCTTACCGTAGTGTTGTCGAGAGTCAATGATTTGATCAAGTTCATATTCGTTTTCTCCTTCTATTTCTATAGGAGGAGGTGGTTCTTTTCTTTGTGAAGGTAAGGGATTGTTTTGATAGAGTTCGAGTTTGCTGATGTGGAAAACTGGGTGTTTATTTATTGCTGAGGGAGGAAGTGCCAGTTTATATACTTTTCTTCCCACCTTTTCTATTATTTCATAAGGTCCTAATTTCTTGTAATCTAATTTTCTGGATGGTCGTGTGGTGTGAATATCTTTTGCCACCAGCCAGACTTTGTCTCCTGGTTTCAACCTTGGATCTGGTTTTCTGTGTTGATCGGTGTTTTCCTTCATCATCTGTTGTGCCATAGTAATTTCTGTTCTGATTATGTTGTATAGTTGACTTATATCTTCTCTTTTTAATATTTTCGTTATAGTCTCATGACCCATAGGTTCATTGATGTGGTGATATCCATAGTTCGCATAAAATGGTGTGGTTTTAATTGTTTCTTGTATGGAGTTATTGTAGGCGAATTCTGCAAAAGGCAGCCATTCTTCCCAATCTTGTTGAGAGTATTGCACATATGCTCTGAGGAATTGTTCTAATGACGAATTCGTTCTTTCTGTTTGTCCGTCTGTTTGTGGATGATAGGCTGTGCTCAGTCTTCGATCGATGTTTAATCCTTTTGTTATTTCTTTCCATAGGTCCGATATGAATATTGAACCTCGATCTGTGACAATGTCTTTTGGTAGTCCATGCAATTTGAAGATATTTTTTGTAAATAGTTGTACGAATTGTATGGTTTTCATGTCCTTGCAACATAAGATAAAGTGTGACATTTTTGTCATACGATCTATTACAACCTATATTGCGTCATAGCCATTTGATTCTGATAGATCTGTAATGAAGTCCATGCTGATTGACTTCTATGGTTTCTCGAGGGTTTCTAGCAGGTGTAGTAGTCCGTATGGTACATGACGTATTGGTTTTATTCTTTGACACATGTCGCAGTTTTTGACATATTTTTTGATGTCATTTCTTATCTCTGGCCAATAGTAAGTTCTTTGTACTAGCTCCATGGTTTTTGCCACTCCTCCATGGCCGCTTTGTGGTGCATCATGGTTTCATTCTATCGCTTTTGTTCTAAAGGGTTCATTTTCTGGTAGCCATATCTTTCCTTCATACCAAAGGTACCCTTCCTTCCATTCACATAGCCCTAAGGCTACCTTTGGGAATTCCTTGTCCCCCCTTTTGAGGGCTTATTTTATTTTGATTATTTGTTGGTCTTCTCTTGTTTTTTCTTTTATTTTGTTTTTGATAGTAGTTTCCATTTCTTGTAATTCCATAGTGTTGATTTCTTCTTTTCTGGAATCATATCCTTCATCCATAAAGGTTTCCTTTGGTAAGAGAATTCTTGCTTTCTGAGTTTTTCTTTTGTCATGTTCTCCAGGTAGGTCATCTGACCTTCTGGTAAGAGCATCTAGTTTTCCTCCTTCTTTTCTGGGTCGATACTCTATTTTGATATTGTACCGGCTTAATTCTTTGCTCCATCAAATTTGCCTTCCGTTTAGCTCTTTCATAGTGGTGAATGGTACCAGGTTTTTGTGGTCTGTGAGTATTTTTATTGTGTGAGGACTTCCTTCTGCATATTTTTGCCACTCCTTGAGTGCTTGCATTATTGCTAATAGTTCCTTATCATGAATGTCATAATTGCATTCTGCCTTGGTCATGGTTTTTGATCGGTACCCCACTGGCTTCCATATTCCTTTTTCATCTTGTTGTGATATGATACCTGAACAGACATAATTGAATGCATCTGTTTCTATCATTATGGGTTGATCAGGGTTGAAATGACATAATATGGGTGCCGTAGTAAGTTTTTCTTTTAGTTTTTCCAAGGCTTCTTGAGCTTTCTTCCCCCAGTCCCATTTCTGGTTTTTCTTTGTTAGTTCATATAAGGGTTTGGCCATCCTACTGAATCCTTCTATGAATCTTTGATAGAAATTGCAGAATCCCACAAAGGACTGTACTCCTTTGACTTTTTCTGGTGCCTTCTATTCTCTTATAGCTTCTGTTTTTATAGGATCCACTCTAACTCCTTCCTGATTTATAATGAATCCCAAGTACTCAGTTTCTTTTTTGTGGAATTCGCATTTTGTTGGTTTGAGTTTGACTCTGATCTCTTTTAATTTTTCCAGTACCTTATGAACATCTTTTCGGTATTGTTCCAAAGTATTAGAATAAATTAATAAGTCGTCTAGGTAGGCTATACAAATAACATCTACAGCCACTAGTCAGAAGTGTTCGTGAAACATGTTTTTTTGGCTTACTAAGCTACCTCGCCAAAAATGCCAGATCGCGACCGTGAATGTGAATGGTATCACCATTACGATCATAACATACCCAAACAATTTATACTCTAGCCGTGACTACCACCCCTTTATCTTTTAATTATGGTTTACCAATCTGGATATACAAAGCACTCAGTACCAAAAAAAAAAAGAACTCCTAAAACCTCACGAAGAGAGATGTCGAATGTGGAAAAAGGCATGATTATTGCCTTTTTCCACTGCCTCCAGAATATTGTCCTTGTTGCTCAACTCATTGGCCGGCCTTGGACAACAGTTAAAAGCTTCCTTGTCCGGGCATGTGAGCGCCAGTCAGTGGAAAACATCCCTCGCCCTAGTCACACCCATGTTCTTAGCCATCAGCAATGTCGCACAATCATCCAGGCAGCCAAATCCAACCGGAAAATGACCAGATCTGATTTTAGAGATAGATATGCACCTGGTGTATCACTTTCTACTGGTAAAGCTCCCTACACTAGTACTACTCTGATTGATAGGACATGATTGACTAATAAATAAACTATATATAAAATAGTGGATAGAGTACTCAGAGAGGCCAATGTCAAGAAATGGATAGCTAAATCAAGACCCAAGCTCAAGCCTGAGCATGTGGCAAAGAGATTGAGATGGGCTGCAGTTCATAAGGATTGGACAGTGGAGGATTTTAAAGGAGTTATTTGGAGTGATGAGTGCAGTGTGGAGAAATCCAAGGATCCAAGGCAGCAATGGGTTTTTAGAGAACCTGGAGAGAAGTGGCTAACTGATTGTATCCATCCAAAGGAGAAGGATAAGGGAATTTCTCTCATGGTTTGGGGCTGCTTTTGGGGTAAGAGAAAAGGCCCTTTGGTTCCTATTACCCAAAATGTCAACAAGACCAGGTATGTTAGGCTCTTGAGAAGACATCTTTTTCCTGTTATTCATCAAATGATCTCCTTTGGTATGCAAGATACCCTCTTTCAGCAGGATAATTCTCCTGTTCACAAAGCTTATAGTGTTATGGATTGGTTGGAGAGAAACTGTATTGAAGTGGAGGAACACCCCCCTTACTCCCCTGATTTAAATCCTATTGAGTATGCATGGGTTGAGCTTAAAAAGCGATTGCATGAGCAGCACCCTAGGATTGCAGATACCCCAGGAGGAAAGGAAGCTGTAAAGAAGAGATTGGCCCAGGTCTTACCCTTAGTTTAGGAGACAATTCCTGATGAGTTTTTTGAGAAGTTGTGGAAATCAATGCCTAGTAGAGTGGCTGCAGTTTTGGAAGCAAGGGGAGGCTATACAAAGTATTAGATAGTATCAAGGTTCTTTATTTCAAATTTCTATAATTAAATTTACAGTGGGTTGTTTGGTGGTTGGCTTGCCCATTCATTCCTTTGCTCATTCACTTATGTGCACACGTCCTTGTTGCTGTTGACACCACAACCCCACTACCCCACTACTGGCCCTACTATAGCGCAATCGCAATTAAACACATGTCTCAGATCATGAACACTTCTGACTAGTGGCTGTAAGTATTTGCTGAGGGCTGTATTTACCCACTGTTGAAATGTTGCTGGGGCATTGGCTAACCCAAATGGCATGACTGTGTATTTGTATAGTCCGTATCTGGTTTGAAAAGCTGTTTTCCATTCGTCTCCTTTTTGTATACAAATGTGTTGATATGCATCTTTGATATCAAGCTTCGTAAAGTACTTGACCATTCTAAGGCGGTCCAATGCTTCACTTATGAGGGGTAGTGGATATCGGTCTTTTTTGGATACTGCGTTCAATCCTTGATAATCCACGCATAGTCTTAGTCCTCCATCTTTCTTTTTGACAAATAGGATTGGTGCTCCAGCTGATGAGGAAGATGGCTTGATCCACCTTCGATCTAGGTTTTCTACCAGGTAATTTCTTAACGCTTTCAGCTCTCTTTCTCCTAATTGGTATAAGGTCATAAACGGAGCTGTTTTTCCCTCTTCTAGTTCGATTTTGTGATCTGCATATCTATGAGGAGGTAAATCGGTCCTTTCTTTTTCTTCAAAGAGTTCTAGGAATCTATGGTATTCCTTTGGGACTATTTCCTTTGCTGACCTATCCTTGTCTTTTCCTTTTTTTAAAGCAAGTTCCATGCTAATTGTTGTGGCTGCTAGGGAAGTTTCATTTTCATTCCATCTTAGGATGCCGGTCTGGTCCTTTTTCCGGTACATTTTTCCAAATGCCCTAGCCGAAATGAAGGATATGTTGAGGTTTTTCTCTAGTGGTTCTTCTTTTTTGTTGGTACTACCAAAGCCTGCGCCTCCTCTTTTTGTTTCCTTTATTTCTTGTACTTCTTGCAAGTCCATCATAATAATTTTTTTGATTATCAATTGTGCTATGCTGTCTCCTGTATTAACCTTGTAGTCATTTTCTGATAGGTTTACCAATAGTACTTTAATTTCACCCATATAGTCTGCATTGATTACTCCGGCATTAATGGTTAGGCCTTTCTTGGTCGCTAATCCACTTCTTGGTGCAATGCGAGCATAGGTGTTTTTAGGAAGTCCTATGACAACCCCTGTTCCTATAAGTTTTTGTCCTTGTGCTGGAACAATTGTTTCTTTTATACTATGCAAGTCATGGCCTGCTGCCAAGTGTGATCCCCTTGTTGGTATTTTCGCACTTTTTTCTAATTTTTTGATAACCGCCCATTGGCTTTCTTGGTCATCTTGTTCATTGCTGGGGACCATCTGTTGAATCCACTTTTTTGATTCTTTCAGTTCTTTCTTTATATTGATTGGTAGAATCTGGCTTTCCAGATTCTCTCTTATAGCTTGTTCCTCTGGTACCACAAATACTGTTGGAGAACTGTCTAGGCATACGGCCTTACACCTTTCACTGTCGAAGGTGACTTTTTCCTTTATCCAGTCAATCCTTGGTCCATTGTTCTTTAACCATGTCATTCCTAAGATTAATTCGTGTTTGACTAGGTTAGCCACAAGGAAGGTAGCCTTCTCTCTGTAGTTTCCTATATCCATTGATAGTTCCGCTATCTGGGTGATAGGTTCTGCTTCTGAAACAGTATCATCAATCGTGTATATATCTCTTGGTTTTCCTATTTTCTTCAGGGGTAGATGGTGTCTCATAGCGAAATTGTGATCTATGAAGTCTTCCGTAGCTCCTGAATCTATCATTGCATTTGTTGTTATATTTTTATTTTTCTTGTTATAAAGTTGTACTTGACCATAATGTGATCTGATTTGTAATCCAAGGGTTCTGTGGAGCCTATGGTCAAGTGTAATGAGCGTAATTTAGATTTTCTGATGGCTTTTGGTCGGTTGTCCCTCAGACCACCTTCTACTGGGGACCTTGGTCATTTAAAGCTTCTTCTTCCTCCTTCTCTTCTTTTTCTACCTCTGTAGATCATATCTTGATGTTTTTGACTCTACAGTCTCGTGCAAAATGTCCCTTGTTTCTGCACTGAAAGCATAGCTTTTTCTGTCTTCATTCTTGGAACTCCTTATTTGGTAGTCTCTGGAGTTTCCTGTGGTTTGTGGCATCTAGGTCCATGGGTTCCCATTTGGGAATCACACTAGGGGCAGCCCTATAAGTGCCGTTGGTATTTCATGGGACTTCTCGCTCTTGTTGTTTGCTTCCCTTATTTTGGAGATGTCTGATAGTGACCAGCCTTGTTTCTTTCTCTATCGCCCATTTTGCCAATGCCTCTGGTCCTTCTAATACCTGATCCAGGTGTCTGTATTCATCCTGTAATTTCTTACTCATACCTTGGAATAACCATTCACTTGCCGTGGCTTCATCCATGTATGCTTCTGTTAATATTAACTGGAAGGAATTCCAATATTCTGTCATTGATTTAGTGCCTTGCGCTAATTCTCTTAATTTCATCCTTGCTTCTCCCTTTGGGTCAACTGGTCCGAACTGACCTTATAGTGCTTCTACAAAATCAGGCCAATTTTGCCAAGTTGCTGTACTAGTTCCTTCCATATACGGTGTAAGTCAACTACTAGCCTCTCCTCTTAGTAGGCTCGAGGTGTATGTTATTTTTTCTTCTTCATGTCCTTCTGCCCACCCTGTTGCTATAAAGTAGACTCGTAGTTGTGCTAGCCTGTTCCTTATTTTATCTCTTTCTCCTGAGAAGGTTTCTGCCTCTTTGATCTTTGGCCTTCTTGTACCTCCTCCCAGGGCCAGGATTACTTATCTAAGTTGTTCCGCCATTAGTTCTGGCATTGGTTGGGCCCTTCTTTGTTCCTCCCCTGCTGGTGGTACTCCTCCTGCCGGTGCCGACATCCTTTGGTCTTCGTGTTCCTCCGATGATGTAGATCCTTGTTCTGATCTTTCTTCTGATGTAACCGGACTTCCTGTTCTTCCTGTTTCCGAGGCTGTTCTTGCAAGTGCCCCTGCTACTTCTGGAAGTTCTAAAGATTGATCTTCGTATTCAAAATCTGTATTTTCGTTGGGTGTTGCAGAGACGCAACCAAATGTTAGGATCGCTTATTCTATCACTCCTAGTATACAACCGAGCAACAGGCAACGATGTTATATCAATCTTTATTAGATACTGTAAATGGGGTTAATACTTAACTTAGTATTTGTTGTTGTATTTAGTCTTCTCTAAGACTAAATTCTTATCCTTAGTTAGTCTTCTTAAGACTAAGTTATTCATTTACTTTCTTCCTTGTCCTACAAGGAAGATATCTCACAATGTTCTTTCTTTAGTAAAGAGCGTAAAGGTGTTTTATATTCATAAAGTTGTACAGTTATATCTAGGAAATAACTTAGGTGGTTGCGTGAAGAACTAACTATCAGGTCCTACTGACCCCTTTATATAGTTCTTCCAGCAACCCGCTTACAAATCAATAACTATTATGAGCCACAATTGTGACTCATATATTCGCATAACATAATAATCACCTGACCTTAACTGGTCAGGTGTGAAACTCACATGACTTCTAAATAAGTCATGTGCACAAAACAACTAATAACTTTAAACAAGTTATTATGCAATTCAATCAAATATAATAACTATGACTCGCAATTGCTAGTCATGTGTGAAATTCACATGATCTAATTGATCATGTGCGCGAAACCATTACAAACCTATGACCTCATAATCATGAGTTCATGTGAAAACCTTTTTCCATGCTAGGTTTGTAACAGCTCCAAAAGTCTTGTATTCCTATATTATGAGTTACCAGCTATAGAGATTTAGAAGTTGTCAACATATATAGAGATGTGTGTAAATTAGTCATCCAGATTTGTATGCAATGAACTCACATAAATTATGAATAAGAGTGATGAAAGGAAGGAGCCTTACAGTATTCTTTTTTCTACTGTCATCAGTATCTTTAGGCTGCCAGAGTATGTCAGAGAAATCTCCCTGGTACTAATAAAGTTTCTTATCTAGCCTAGCAGGTATTTCAGTACATAACTATTCTGATTGAACTTATCCAAGAGTTTGCCATAGTCTAGATTATCAAAGTTACCCTTAACATTCAGGAAGACTGTACTGATCTTCTGGTTTGCAAATTGTACCTTATTTATGCAATTCTTAAGGGCTAGTACAGCATTGATAGTTGACTATTGCCATAATGATCCTGTTCAAGTTTAGTTTATTTTATATATGCCATTCTTGAAAGTAATCTTTATCAATCTTGTATTGACTATCTATTCTGCAATCTTTGAAAAGGTCTGCATCAAAGTGATAACTTTAAAGCTGGCACAGTTGGAGTAGTTTTGTTTGTTTAACTTCCGGAAGATTACTCTAACAGATTCTTTTAGCATAGGAGGGTAAAGGTTCTACTTCATTAGTTCTTATACAAGCCTCATTATGATATTTTCATTAAAATAATAGATATTCTTCTGGATAGATTAAGGTACCTGGTCTAGTCTAGGTACCAAGTTATTACTGCATTTCTCCATTACCTCTAATATATCAAGGCCTGTAACTTTCTCTTCTATATTCAGGTAGTATTCCACCATAACTATAGGATTTATCAGGTCTAAGGTCAGTGGGAAGAAATGTTGCATGATGATGATATTATTAGTTGTTTCTAGCTGGTGATTATATTCATTTAGGACCTGATTAGGTATTCTTTAAGTGGTGAACTGTTGAGCTATACATACATTATTCTTTTTCATGTTAAAGTTCTCTAGAAAGTCATCAAAGTTTTACTATTTTGCTTTCAAAATTGCAGTCCTATATGCTTTCCTGGTTTACTTTTTTATCTACATACCACTTCTGTTATATCTAATATGCTGAGTAGACATTGTATATATTCTTCTCAACTTGGTAGTTTCTGATATCTGCTATGCCTTTGACTACCTCATCAGTTTGAGTTTCTTCATAGGAACCCAACTTTGTACTAACTCAATCAACCTCCTTAGGTTATTCTCAAATGTCTCTTAAGCTTCCTCAGCCTATAGTATTGGTTCATACCCCTAATCCTTATTCCAATAGTTTTCCAAGACTTCCTTAATTACAAGGTTTGGGACCCCCTCTTCATTCTGACAGTTAATTTTGTCCCAGTTAGGAGCAGGTCTAACTTGCTCCTAGGCTTTCAAGGTAGTTTCAGTTAGGATAACTATATAGTCAGATCTGGTATGTTGGTAGATATCTTTCTACTTTGAAATCTTGGTGAATATTGATATATTGACTAAGCTATAATTGGTGATAGAGGATTTGTATAAAGTTGAATTATTCAGAAACCTGGTATAGACTCCTAGCATATTTAGTATACTATAGTCACTTAGTACAGCTACCCTTATATATTTCTCCCCTTTTCTCCTCTCTAGTATCAAAAGAACAAAGGAGGTCTGTAAAGATAATATGTATACTCAAATTCCCTACCACCAAGGTGGGTTCATTAGTTTCAATAAAAACAGCTTTGGGCTGGACAGAATTCCCTCCCTTAACATGCTTATTATAAACATTCAATAAGCTAAATGAATGATGAGGGCCCAAAATAGGTTCCCTGTTTGGAAAAACTCTCAAATATAAAATATCCTTCTCTTTTGGAACTAAAATACAAGAAATATCAAGTAAAATCCTCAAATTAACATAAGTGCAAACATGAATTCAGAGGTGATTATAGGAAATACATTTATACTCCAGGGCCAATAGTAGGTTCCTGTTATATAAAGGTAGATCTTGAACACAAACAAAAGAAACATTAAAACTCCTAACTATATGGAAGGATGATAGAAAAAATACTATTGCTCCCTCTGCAATTGTATTGAATGATATTTATTTTCCATCCATTATTGTCATCATGTTTCTAGGTATCCATCATGATAATAACTATCAGGGGTCTGGCACTACACTGGCCCTGATAGCTAGGGTTGCTATCCTAAGGTCATATTTCTCTTTAGCCACTGCCTTCACTTGGACCCATCTTGGACAGTTGGGATCCATCGCCGAGTGTGACCCTTCGCATACTAGGCACTTGGTGGGTGTCATGAGACAGCAGTTGGGGATTATCTTCATTAATTGTACACTGCACTGGTACTATATTCTAACCTGCGTGCCAGTAATTGGTATTGAAATCGTTAGACACTAGTTGTATCAGTAGGCTGAGTTGTTACTTATTACCTCGCTCCTGGGATTATTTTGCCATCTTGCCCACTACCCAGTGACTACGCTAGGTATCTTAATACCGGTTTCACATCTATTTTCTGAGTGAATGCTAAAGCGCCCGGAGAAGGAGTAACTATTTGTGCATTCCTGCTCCAACATTTACTCAGGAAGCATCATGCAATGTCACCCAGCAACCTGAAAAAAGCCGGATGTATAGTACCGTACAAGAAGTACTTTTGCAAGACATCGTGGGATGCCAAGGTCAGGTACCGCGTTCTGACTATACGATTAGTAGTATAAATTAGCATACGAGTGTAATTGGCGGCAGAGATCCATCAAAACTTATCCGAGCGTGGATAGCGGGGTCATTATCACCCCACAATCCACTTACACTAATAAGCTAATTATCCATTCGCCCATCCCACACTCATCTCAAGAAAAAAATAATATAAGTAACCAATTCCACCCCCAACAAACTCGTTCCCTCTCTTCCAACAAACAAGAACAAAAACAAAAAAAAAATCTTATCCCCCATCAAAATGCTTATCAAAGAGAGTCACGTCGATGTTCAAACTACCGTCTCCGGTACCCCTATGAGGATTTACCTCTTCCATCCTACTATCCCGAATTACCCCAATGCAAAGTTCCCTGGCGTTGTGGTTTTCTCCGAGATTTATCAGGTCACTGGACCTGTCTCTCGCTTCGCTAGGCAGATTGCCGGCCAAGGGTATATCTGTGCTGCACCGAGCTCGTTTCATGAATTTGTTGGGCCAGAGCCATTGGAGTATGATGTTCAGGGGACGGATGATGGGAATAAGTACAAGATTGAGAAGAAGGTTGAGGCATATGATGAGGATTCAAAGTTGGCGGTGGATCTCTTATTGGGATTGGCTACTTGCAGTGGTTTGTTTCTATTTCTATTCTTAGTTTGATTTCTGAGGAAAGTTTGCTAATGAATGGTTAGGAAGGATTGGTGCTACGGGGATGTGTCTTGGTGGCCATTTGGCTTTTAGATGCGCTCTTGATAGCAGAGTTTCGAGTGCTGTTTGCTATTTTGCTACCGGTAAGATTGATAGCTGTTTTCATTTCATTTCATTTTTCATTTTAATAAGATGGGTGGCTAACTGAGGTGTTTATGGTAGATATTCACAGCGCCACTCTTGGTCTGGGCAAGAACGATGATTCCCTCAAGAGGGTTGGGGAGATTAAGGGAGAATTGGCAATGGTTGGTCTCCTCAAACTGGCTTGGCCAATTGAGTGGATTCGTAGCTAATAGGGATAGATATTTGGAAAAATGGATAACCATGTTCCACCGGCTGGGAGAGACTTGATCCGTAAAGAATTGCATGACAAGGGACGTCTCTTTAGCTTTTATGAATTTACCTTTGCTCAGCATGCGTATGTTACCATTGGCCCTTAATTGCTAGTTGATATTAACATGTGGCCTAGATTTATTCGTGATGAACTTTCGAAGGGAAGATACGATCCGGCTATTTCCAAGATTTGCTTTGAGGTGCTACTAGAATTATTTGGAAGGACCTTGAAGACAGATTTAGGAGAAGCAGTGGTGGACAACACCCCTATTGAAAACGTATGCTAAGGTATACATGTTTTATCTAACTTGACAAAACAATGAAAGTATATGCATTCATTATTTTCCTCACTCAAGCCTTCTCCACAACTTGTTCGAAGGCCCTCACAAATTCCACGTGATCCTGCGCGCCGCCCATCTGGAACTTGCCATTGATAGTAAAGTTGGGCACCCCTCTAATCCCCATCATCTGCGCCTTCCCAACTTCCCTATCCACCACCTCCCCACCCAAATCACTCTCCAACCATCCCCTCACCTTCTCCTCCCCCAAGCCAGCCTTCACCGCAGCCGCAGTCAAAACCCCATGATCCGTAATATCCTCTTCATTCTCAAAATAACTCTTGAAAAGCTCCTCGACAACCCTCGTCTGCAGCACTTCTCCTCCCTCCTCCTCCTCCTCCTCCTGCCCAGCAAGGTGAATCAACCGATGCGAATCCCTAGTATTCCCCGTCTTCCCGCCAAACTTGAAGTCAATGCCCACATCCTTCCCCACCGCCGCCAGGCGCGCGAATATCATGGCAGCGCGGTCGTCGCCGAACTTGCTCTTGTAGAACTCTATCTTGTCGATGCCGGTCTTTGGCGCGGCCGGGTTGAGGTAGTAGGGTTTCCAGGAGATGGAGAACGTCGCGTCCGGGGATTGCGCTTTGTAGGCTGTTATGGCCTTTTGTAGCTTTTTGTGACCAACGTAGCACCAGGGGCAGACGGTGTCTTTGTTGATTTTGTTAGTTAGTTATGGGGGAGTGCGGGGGGGAAAAAAAAAAAGGGGGGGAGGGGGAGGAGGGGGGACATACCAGAAACGATCTCAATAGTGAACTTGGACATTCCGAATACGCTGTCTAGTACCGTATTTTATTCTACTTCTTGCGGGCGGAGGAAAATTATTCGCAGTATGATACTCGCGTACCGTATCTATCGTTAGACATTTGCAGACTTGGATTGCGGTTTGTTATATACCGTTGTGTTCACAATAACGTTTGGTACTTAGGTAGGGGTTGGCAATGCTTACAAATTACGCCTTTTTGCCCCCCCTTTTTCCCGGGGGATGAATCGTCGGGTGACGACGTTTATAAGCGGAGCTGTTTTTTTTCTTTTTTTATAGCTCGCGCGCGCGCGTCTTGTTGCGCATATACCGGTAAGGTGTAGAGGCTCTCGGCGGAACATCGTGCTGGGGTGAACGGTTGTTCCCCCCCGGGGGGAGGGGGGGGATTCTTCTGAAGAGATTGTGGGTGTGGTGGGGGTTTTGTGCTTACTGCACTTTTTTTGTTGGAGGGGGTAGGTGTGCGGTTCAACGGTTGCGAGTGAGATGGAGTGACTGCATTGGGTTATGGCTTGTTTCTCGGGTTGAGATGTTTGGTATTTGAGCAAGTTTTTTTTTTCTTTAGGAGGAGGGGGTCAATATTTAAGTCTATGATAATGGCGATGATGGTGATGGTATTGACTGAGATTCTGTTCTATATATACAGATGCAGATGGATGATAAGAGTACATTACTGTACTAGTACAATTCCAAGGGCAAAAATGGAAATGGGGGGAATAAAATAAAATTTGGAACGGAAGTTATAAGAAAAAATAAAATAAAAAGAAATTTGCCTTCCATATAGAAAGAAAAAAAAGACTTTTCCAACTTCTAAACCTCCCAACTATAGAAACCACCCAGAAATTCTCCTAATTTCCGTCAAAATGGACTTGCAACCCCCCCCCCCCCCGGGTTAAACCAACCGCCAATACTTCTCTCAATCAACCCATCTCTCCTTCTTACTCTGCCGACTTCGGGTGAGAGTCGACCTGGTGCCATCGAATCATTGGACCGCCTTTGGGTGTTTTATTAGCGGCGATATGGAATCTGATGAGTGGACGAGGTGGGCTTGTCTCTTCTCTGGTGTTGTAGCCGTTGACGCTTCCCGCGACACCTTCTGCAGATCCGTGAGGGCCATATCCTGGTTGTGTGGGAGAATTGTTGGAGTGAAATCTCCTCTCACCTCGTGTGTTACCCCAATTTCCAGGGCCTTGTTCATTATTATTTTGCTGAGCTTGATTAAAGTTTCCATGTGTGATGTATGCAAGCTCCTGCTGATTCCTCTTTTGTTTTGCCATCCAAACTGCCCTCACTTCCTTACGATGGATCTTAAGTTTCCACGAGGGTAGCCCTTTAGGCGCTTTGTAGATCCTTGCAAAATCCTTCAGGAGTTCTGCATCGGTTCTGATCAACCCTGGGGCTGGGGCCGTCGGGGGCCCTCTGTCCATTAAGGGTCTATCCACTGGAGGCCCTTGTGGTTCCCTTTGAGCCATTGATCCGGCATCGCGGGGTTGAAAGCTGGTCAAAGGCGTATACCCCATGGTCCTTTGCGGGGCTGTTACTCTTGGGGAACTGTATGCTGGCATATTAGTGGGCGGTGACGCCAAAGATGATGCTATTTGAGTAGGTGCTCCAGGGAAGGGAGTGGGTTCTAAAGCTTCCTCTCCACCATCCTCTGTTGGCGGTGGCTTTCCAGATGGCCTATATCTATTGGCTTCTGGGCTTCTGGAAGGTATGTATGATCGGGTTACTCGTATCTTTCCCGGTTCTATAGCCTCCCTCTTGGGCATCGCAGCTTTCTTCGAGGCCTCGATGTCGACCATCTCCAAGTACTTTTGCTGTAATTCTTCCTCCGTAATATTGAATGCCACTGGTGGTGGAAGTTTAAATGTGATGCAATAAAGGTTGTTTATTGGGCCTTCCTTAACAAAGTGCGACTCTTTAAGGAATTCCTGTCCCAGGTTGTGGCCAACCTTCTCGCCGATTGTTTGAAGAAGATCGTTTACCGCATCCTCCTTTTTTTCCTTTGGAGCTTCATGGTAGGCGTAGACATGAATCAAAGGAAAATCTACCTTCCAATAACCCCCATCTTTTACCAGGAGTTTCTCTCGTCTCTTGTATATGCCTTTGAGACAGTTAAGGTGATGAAGGGATTGGTCTGGATCGCTGAAGACAAAGTGAGAAATACAGGCGGGAAGGTTTTTATCTCCCTTCTTGAGAGGGTTTTTGATAAGCCTTCCAAGCTTATTCTTTTTGTAGGTCGTATGGTCCACTGTTTTTTCAAAAAGCCTTTTGACAATTTGCTGGACAAATTTTGTTGGACTTTGGTTTTTAGGGTAGAGGGTTTTCTTGACCTAATAGTGCCTAGAGCATGAGCTTTCATACTTATCGAAACCAAATATAAGGAGGGGCTAGAAAAGCTTAAGTAATTCACCTTGTTATTCCTTCGATTCTCAATAAGCAAATCATAAACATGCTCTTCATGAGCGTTGGCAAAAACTATTGCCCCCCGCTTTGCAGCAGCTACGCCTAATGCGCCAACACCAGTATAAACATCGGCCACAGCCTGTCCCAGCTTAAAGCTGTCCACGAGACGCTTCCGCTCGGCCGCTAGTTTAGTGTCGAAATAAGCGTCACGGAACTTAGCGTTGTTGAGATGAAAAGTAAAACTGGAGCCCTGGTGGCTAAGTTCCACATGGTAATTTTGGGGTCCTGCCAGAACTTCGTTTACGAACCCAAGTTTTGTCGCTTCCCCTTCCTCCTCAGGATCGCCGAAAACTGTCTGCACGTCCCTCTCTTTGTCACAAATAACTTCTGCGATAAGTCTCTTGTACTCCTGTAGGGGTTCGGGGGCATCGAGGTGTAACAATGGGCCAATACGAGGGAGGTTATTGATGTCTAGAGGCTTGACATCTTCAGGAAGTACGGCCTTCATAATCTCCTCTATAGATTATGTTAATTAAATAGACCACAACGTTTTGTAAGATGAAAGAGGAGGAGGAAGAGCTCATACCATAGGTCCAATCTCCATACTCCAATTTCAGATCATAGGGCACCAATTCGAGTATTTTCGATCTCACACATTCCTGTGTGGGCTTCGAAACCGTCGAGAGATCTGTCAAAAAATATGCCTGTTAACAGCAAAACACAACCTCCGTAGTAGCAAGGCTGGGATAGGTTTTCATACCATCGTATTGTACTTCGGGTCGTAGAATGAGTAGCGGTGTTTCGATATCGAGTTTTGAATTGAAGTCATATCTCTGATTGAACCTCTCGAACGGTATCAAGTCCTTTAGAATCTTCTCCTTGATCGTGTGGACTTGGGTAGCGTCGAATATCCGTGCAGCAGTAACCGGGATTGTCTTTTTGAAAAAGGCACGATCCAGTGTGCGCATCGCACGATTAACCGGCGGCAAGAATCGAGATAGAAACATTGTGAGGTGTGGATACCCTTCCCAGGGAGTGAAGATGAATTGATTGTGGTGGGCAGATATGGAATTTTTTTTCTTCCTTTCTCGCACAAGATTGTTTCAATTGAGGAGGGTAAGCTTTGTTTGCTATCGATAAGATCTGAGCCGCCAAGATTCGCTTATGTAATTACGGCAGAGTTGTAGTGAATGGATGGTAGGTTTTTTTGGGCAACCTGCCTCGTACTGTATGAGTACTCCCCTCCCTATTACTTGTACGTTCACTCAGCAAAATATACCGTAACAATGCTCGAGTACAGTCTTTAGATATGATGCTCATCACGTAGTATCCTATCATAAAACTAGATTGACTCCACTTCCTAGAAGCCACCAGTATTGACCTAAGTCACCGTAGAACTAGGGAAAGGTGGGTGCTCTGGATAGTCCGCACCTCCTTGGTGTTCACACTCTTGTATGTTACCCGGAAAGGAAATTGTAATAGGATTTTTATATCTCAGTGGTCTTCTTCTAGGTCGCTTATTCTAGATTCTACTATATGTTATTATCGCTCATGGTTCAATACTTCCGGCAGTGAAGTAAACGAATAAAAGAGAAGAGCACTTGAGATGACAAATAGCAAAATGTCAATTCTTGGTGGGAGGGCTGCTTATCCGAATGCTTTATTGGCTCAACATGCAGTCACAAGATATCACTCGGTGAAGCGAGGCTGGACGAAAGTAGCAGTAACGAAATATTTAAAATTCCCAAAAAAACAACCCCAAACCAAACCAAACCAAACCGCACCAAATCAGACCCAAGAACGCACCAGAGAAAACATCAAAATGGGAGAAAGAGAGCTGAAAAGTATGAAGAGAGGAGCAACTATTCAACTCTACATCCACCAGATAACAGCAGCAACAAGGGCAAGAAATCCGAGGAATTTCATCCCCCAAAAAAATGAAAAAAAATCCTTAAGACTCAGCAGTAATGTTAGTCGATTACATCTAAGGAAACAATTAGTTCCTCCAAGACCCTAAAGGTAGAGTTAATAAGAACTTACGCTAATGTTACCGTTCTGTCCGCCTCCGAAAAATCCACCTCCAGCTTGTTGGTTGACACGTTTGCTGTTGTCGTTACTGATTCTGTTGTCATTTCGGACACTGTTGTCGACTTTGTTGTCATTTCGGACGCTGTTGTCGATCTTGTTATCTGTGTTGTGATAAATGTTGTCCATCTTTTGGTGGACACTATTATCCGTCCTACGGTCGCTGTTATCGAACTTATTTGTGTTGCGATAGCCGTTATAGGTAGTATTGTTGGACTGATTGGTATTGCCGCAGTTCGAGTTATCGTTCCCGAAGTTCATATTTCCGTTCCCATAAGTGTTGCCACTTCCGTTGTTACCACTGAAGTTGCCACTAATGTTGGATTGGTTGTAGTTCGCATTGGGGTTCCCATACTGGGAATTGGGGTTTGCGTATCCGGCATTTGGGTTTCCATAGTTTGCGTTTGGGTTCCCAGACATTTTTTTTGTTTAGGAGGATTGGGTTCGTGAGATAATAGAGTGGGTAACGATGTTTGGAGATTGGTGTTTAAGGAGTTGCGAGGTTCTCAGATGAAGCTTGCTGTCCGACAAAGATGAGGGAGGATTAATGTCCTTATATACCCACTCCGCTCCTCAGAATAAGGAAATATAGCCCATGGTATATTGTAAGACATCTTTACAGACTGGTAGAGGCAGAAAGTCCGGGATCACTACCACGAGTAGAGGTTAGTAACGTGAATTCGACCGAACAGTCCACTTGCATGAACCTTTGATAGAAACTGAGTGGCAAACCATAATTGGATTCATGGCACTTGGAAGTGCTGCCTAGTCAGAACATGCTTCATTTGGGAGAATTAAGCGCGCGCGCTATTGTCACTGCAGCAGTGGTTTTTGTTTTTTGTTTTTTGTTTTTTGTTTTCTTTGGGTAGTGGTGTTGTGGACCTTGAGGGAGATCGGGACAGGCTGTCAAAGGCACCACGTCACAAAATTTGAAGTCTTTTGTGTGACAAACAGGGGTAGTAGACGCGAATCGGGTGGTGGTTCCTGATAGAGAGAAAATTTGTTTGTCACTGACACTGACATCTCCAAATTATCACTCGGTGATGTTCCCTAATTTAGTGAAATGGCCATCCTAGGCCACAGTATCATACAAGAAGCACAAAAACTGCAAAGCGCCACGCGCAGCAGGGATTTTCTGTCTAAACTTACAACATGTCTCAAGAGCCGTGTCAGGAGTTGTCTTCTACTAACATGGCCGATAGATCTATCGGGCGCGCCATCTGTATGATACAATAAAAGTCCGATCAGATCATTAGATAAGCCATCTAATCTGATATCTTTCTTCCTTCCTTCTGCTCGATCCCTCACGCCCGGCGCCCCGTCCCTGGCGGGCCGGGCGGGAGGGGAGAAGGAAAGGAAGGGAGAAAGAGGGAAAGAGAAGAAAAAGTTAGCGGAACACCTACTGGAGCGAACGCCGCTCCCAAGGTCCCGAGGGGAACCTTGCTAGTACTCTTGTACCCTAAGAGTTTATTTTAGGAACGAGGCATTCCTTCGAGCTTTGTTTGTTGGAGAAGGCCCGAGTACAGTATACGATTCGCGGCTGATACTGTATCCCCGAAGGCGAGGGGGGTTTCGGTGCCCTGGGCGCCAGCTCTTGGTAGCATGGTAGTAGGGGTCGTGGTCCGTTTTCGAGGTTCTGATTTGCCTTGAACACGTTTTCCTGGGAGCGTGGTTTACTAGTTTCTAGCATGGGCAGCGCCGGTAGCGCTAATTGTGTAAAGTAAGGCTCCGGTCCTTTTTCTAACATTTAGCAATTCGCCCCGCTCGTACACATGATTCGAGAGAACAACTCCTCTTCAGTGGGGAATCTACCCTATTGGGTGAGCTTCTTGAGTGCATGAAGAGATCTAAATTTTAGCAGACTAGCGGTAAGAGATTTCAACTTTGGTATCTGTACAGGTAACTGGCAAGAAGTGTCGGAACACAGTGAACCTAGCACAACGGAGGAAAACAATCTTTACCTGCCCGAATCCCTGTTTACCCACGGTCAATGTTCTGAAACTTCCTGCCGGTTACTTGTATGGTACCTGTACCTGTAGTTTACTCGTGGATCATTCTGAATTCTATTTAGAGGGGGTAATTTAGTAGGGTAGTAAGAGTGATTGAAGTTATCATAAAGTTCAAAGTTTCCCAATCAAAATTGTTAGGGCTTTGGGAAAATATTGGGAGCTATCATACAAGGGATTTTGTCTGGGAGTGAATCAGTGGCAGAACCAGGCAAGCCTACCAGTGGAAAGGTACGAGTATGTACCAGGGGATATGTTTTTGCACTCGTCACCTGTATTTTTCTAATCTGTGTGTTCGGGTATGATACTGTACAACATGCCTGGCACGAGTATGTATACAAGACAGGCATTATTCACAGCGGAATAATCCCTGCCTTGCACGATGACATCTCCCTAGCTCGTCTCCGGAAGCGCTAACTAGGGTCCGCAGCCACGGGACGACAACAAATGTGTACAAGTGTTTTTCTGAGTTTTTGGAAGCGATACTGGGCATACGAGCTTAAACCAATCAGCTTACATGCGCAGTCCACACAATAAATTATGGTGTTGGCTTAGATGCACTCGTTGTTGCTCTACTCCAGTATGTAGCCTCAGAATTGCACTTGCAGGATTATGTAGGGCACTCCCTTACTTCCTGCGGCCTCCCCTATATCTCGCCTTGACTGGTAAGATTCGTAAGTCCCGAATACATCGCTTGAATGCCAATCGAGAGACGCCTCCTGGTGTTTCCACTTGTGCTCTCACCCCACTTTAGAGAATGTTCTGGCTTGAATTAATTATGTCTTGATAGCGAGCTTCCCCGCTCAATCCCAGTTACGCCCAAACACAGCCCCATACTCGTAGTAAGTTGGCCGAGGATGCTTGTCTGGTGCGTACCCCAGAGCGAGTATGTCCAAGTGTCTACCTTCCCGGTATCCTATTGATCGTCGAGAGATCTTATCATAACCTTAAGTTTGAATTTTTCTCTTTCTTTTGTTGCAGAATGAACCAGCCCGGTTATAAGTTAGGCCCAGCAGTTGCAAGGAGGGTGCTTGTATGGGATGGGAGCAGATGCGGAGAATACCGTAAGTTCTCGTATGATTGGAGCTAAGGATTGCTAAGGGAAAGCTAAAGTGAATGGGCCAACTAGACTTTGAGGAGACTGCGATTTCGCTACACTATATGGTGAACTTACCACACTGTAAAGAAACGAAGAAACCCGATTTGGCAGAACAATTTAAGCCTTCACTAGTGCCAATCCGACTCATACGAGAACTTACGGTATGAGTGGGATGGAGCCGCGTGTAAATCGCCCTACTATTAGTGGTGTTTTCGAAATAAGGAAGGGGTTTGGTCCTTGAAGCTCCCCAAAATCTAACAATTCTGAGCATTGGTATGCTACTCTATTGGAAAACGAGACTCTACTACCATAGTACCATCAGCGAAAGTATGATACTGACACGGAGTACCGTTTCCACATTATTGGCAAGTCTTGCTACTTGAGTTGATATTTTACAACTTGTCAGTACTAATGGTAGTTTAGTTCCTCCCGCATAAAGAGTTGGCGGTATTGATCTGTGAATCTAAGACATCTACAGAGACAACTCGCCCCTTGGTCCCTCATTTCAATCGAAGTCAATTGTGCAACCACCCTCAAAGTTCTTCTGCATTCTACGTGTTTATTCTTCTGCAGAGTACGCTCCCTTTACTGAAGTTCCCACATATCATGAATCCACAAGAGGAATCTCCTAGAGGAGCATTTTTCGTAGCCTTCCCATTCCCGCCCGGAAAAGAGGCCAAAGCCATGCCAATTGTCTATTTGGCGAATACAAAAAGCCTCAAGGACTCATTTATCTTTTGGCTTGGGAACATGTGATATTATATGGAAAAGAGGAGGGGTGAGATTGAAGAGTCTCTAGTTACGTGGAAAGCAGATGTCCTATCGGATCTAGATACACCAGCGTTTCGGAGCTGAAGATGCGTTTGCGAAGGGAAAAAAACAAGAGAAAGTGAAGAAAAAAGTAAAATTTAGACAACTCAGGGTTTCATGTTGCTAAATGAGAAGCTCGGATGCTAATGCGGGGTGGTTGTCCTCGTGCTTTAGAGTTCATGATTACTTGCATTAGTGTTATGCGGGGCGATGTCAAGTGCCCGCCAGTAGTACCATAAGTTCTCAGCCCACAGAGCTCACTGTTGTCTAAGTACATTTTTATTTTTTTGCACAACTTGGACTCGATCCGGAGTCTGTTCTCCGATAGATTTACCTGATAATACCTGAATATAGGAAATCTCCGAGACATTTTTTTTCCAACTGACTGCTCTCATTCGGCTTTTGATAGTGGGGTTCACATCGGTAGATTACCACGTCACTCATGACTTGCTCCAAGGACGCCAATAGATCAATGGAAGCTTCTATTGCGGTTTAGTACTGGGGTGGGGAAGCGGTATTTTGAAGTGGTCCTGGTGGGGAAGTTGGAGCAAAGAAACATCGTGGCAGGGTCTGGAATCGAAGTGGTGCTAAACTGATCGACAAGTTTCCGCGATTAAGGAATAAATCATATCGATGCAGTACGAGTAGGGAGCTTGCGCACTATGATCGACCCCCGCATACAGTAATCTTGGGTTCTATCGGTGATTCTAAGACTCTAATAGATATCACACTAGTCCAACATCAGTATCGTTTCAAGAATCAACATAGGTGAACGAGCTTTCTAGTTGTAGTAGTCACACGGCAGGTAAATACATTGGATATTTGCAACCTGCATGAAGGAGGTAGTGTTGAAAGTCGGAGTTCTTTACGAGTTATTGTGCCTATTGACTGAATGAAGGGAGCGAAGTTGGCATTAAATTTGCACTTTAACTAACCTCGAACAGGCCGCCGGTGGGTTGGTCGGTACCTTGAACGGGAATGCCGATACCGTAGCGTTACCTCCAAGGAATAGCAGTATTGCGGTTGTGATACTGGTATCAACATTCTTCCAATGTTGGGAAAAAGTGCCTTTAGCCTCGTCTCCCAGTCTATATCGTACCATTAAGTGTTTTCCACTCCCCCAAGGCCCCTCATGATGTACCAGTATATCCTACCGTACTCGTAATCAAACCCAAATAGCACTTTAGGCCCCCTTTCTACTTGCTATGGCAATACCTTACTGTGCTGCTGTGCTGGAATATCTTATCGATCCATGCCTGCCACTTAGTCTGGATAAATTGAGTTTCGTACGGTACTTGTGTATTCTTGGGACATAGAAACCAGAGTGCCAAGTTTGATGGAACCTCATAGATAGGACTTCAAATTTTCCACTTACCAAGGCTTCGCACATTTCGCACATTTTTCACTCCACCTTATCATCAACAAATTGAACAAACCTCTTTCTTTTCTACCCATCTGTATCGCTGCCGAGGTGAGCTTAATTTGTTAGCTGGGAGCGCTTATATCGGAAATATATTAATTGATGATACTGTATCCTGTGTTGTCCGAGGAATACTCAAAAACTCTTTGCGACATAAGCTACAATTGGGTAGTTGGCTGGAGTTGTTCACTGACCTTCGCTCTATTATTGTTTCATATTGCCAACATCTTTTCATTAATTTTAATCTCAAACAGTTGCCTACTTAATTAAGAAAGATAACCGTTCTGGGTAGCCATTCTGAGGGCCCACTCCAACTGACTTACGATGTGAAATTCGTATAATATATTTTTTGTCATATCTAAAACTGAGCTCCGGGAGAGATGTCCTAACTCGAGCAAGCTTTAGGGGTGTCTGAAGTGGATCGGAAATTCTGCGAGAAGATCAGGGGAAGGACGTATTATGTTTCTAGTCACATAATAAGCGAATTTAGACTTTGGCGTGAATACCAGTAAGTTGGCCTTTGGGATTGTGTTTCAATTATGAATGAAAACTTTTCATGGCAGCAGTGCTTGCGCAACCACACATTTTTCATTCGGTTAGTATCATATACAATCACTCGCCCGCTATGGTCGCTTTTCCCATGGGACGAATCTACGAATTAGAGTAGATGTCCGGATATTAGAAAACATTGGCTGGATTCCCCACAATCTCTCCAGAGTGTTGGTTTTTTTTTTTCAAGCAGGTGAATGCCGACAAAGAAGACAACTGAGCGCAATGAGTTTAAGATGCCCATCATCCCGAGAAAAAAAAAAAGTAATGAGATTTTCTCCTCCATTCATAGGCAAGGCCCCACATACTCGGGGCAGGGACAAAATCCGTGAATACCGGGGTAGTGATTGGCAACAAGCTCGATAGCCAAATGTTCGAGCTTAGCCAGTTAGCAGGTTAGAAAATCAAAATTTACCAATTATCATCTTTAAAACGTTCACGGAATTTCTTCTCTTTTAACATATATATCCCTACATGTGCATATGACCTATGAACTTCATTTCCACCCCTCCAAAATCTTGTTCACGGACTAACCTTGGTACCCGAGTACTGATACGTGGGGGGAAAGTGAGAGGTGATCATTGGCAACTCGCTTCGGCATAAACTGGGGAAGAGACAGCGCATCATAACTACCGTTCGTCCGGTCTTTTTGAATGGTGGACGGCCAGTTATCTCGGTCAAGTAATAGCACGTGATATTCGCAGACTTATGAAAAAGAGTTGAATCATTGCGAGGGAATCCAACCAATTTCTGGTCATTATTGCTGCGATATCTTAACTTACTGGCATACAGAGTTTGAGAGAGGGTAAATGATATCAAATGGAAGCGATAACAACTACCAACATTGCCAAGACCTGGCGTGAAGATCTGTTACTACTAGTATATCAGTCTTTGTTATTACTGTAAGTGAAGTTCTGAAAACATCTGTGGTTTGAACGCTTGCTCTTAAGAGAGTTGGCAGTACAAAGTGAACAAATTTAGTAGAGACTTAAAGATATTCATAAACTTGTGCTAATTATTCTAAGCATAACCAAAGGAGAAAACTTCCTCTATATATACTCTTCCAACATCATATTGTGCATGGACAAAATTAATCAAACAACAATGAACACTAATGATTTCTGCCATAATGACAACCTCCTGAATAAATCCAACCACTCCAACATAAACCAAGAAAAATAATTAAAAATAATTCAAATACATAGCAGTAATCAGTACTTAGTATACCATCCATCTGCCTTAATAATAGCTTTTATCCTATGTGCCATAGATCCTGCTAGAGTATCAAAGACTTTTGGGCCAAGAAGCTCCCAACAATAAGTAATGGCCTCCTCAATTGCTTTTTTGACCATATCCTCAGGACCTTTCATGAGATGGAGCTCAGGATACTACTTAGAAAGCTTATCCTTAATCAGAGACCAGATATTCTCAATTGGATTGAGATCTACTGAATAGGGAAAATTTTCCAATAGGGTAATTCCATACTTCCTGAGCTACCTTATGAAGGGCAAGTGAGTCTTAACATTATCAATGATTAAGAAGCCTCCTCTTCTCTTAATTCTCTTGTAATATCCTCCTATATCCTTACAAAGTCATAATGATCATAAACATCAATAATGGACTTTCCAGTAACTCCACAACCAGGAGAAGAAGGATCAGGAAAAACAGAAAGAAATAGACCATGCCTTTGACCATGAAAAAACCCAGTCATCATTTGGCTAACCTTTCTCTCTCCTACCCTAGTACTAGGCTCAATACAGTCCTTATTCCACTTCTCTTTTGGATATCTAAATATCTATTTCCTCCTCTTTCCTCCCCCCCTCTCAACTATAACCTCATCTACCCACATTGACCTCCTCCTCCATATCTCCTTAGTCCAATTCCTATAAGCCAATGCCCATTCCAATCTCTTCTAAGCAAGAGCCTCATCAATATGTATCCTCTCTTGAACCATCAACTTTTTAAGATTTTTTTCTACCAGTCTGTACTTTATAGTCTTCTCAGGAACTTCTGTTGTAATTTTCTTAGCAATGACTTTGTAGGTGGTATTGCAGTTTTTAAGGGCTTCCTCAACCATAGCATTATTCTGAGCCTTGGAAGTCTTAGGATGTCTTCCTCTACCCTTTCTCTCTTTCCCCTCTTGGTCTCCTGCTACTACTCTATCATGAACAGTAGTAAGGGGGATGGTGAGATAGTTGGAAATTTCTCTCAAGGGCATGCCTCTCCCATGCAACCCATACATCCTCCCTCTTGTCCATTCACTGAGATGCTTAGAAGCAATAGGTTTATGGGCATAGCTGCAAAGAATAGGAGCCATTATTTCTTAGAATAAAAAAAGGGAGGATATTATGAGGTTCTAGTTGAGAGGTAATGATTTTTCTGGGAGGGTTTGTTGTACAGAGTTGTTGCAAAACGATGGTTGTCATACTCACATGTGGTGTTCAGTTAATTTTGTCTACATACAATAATTGTGCAAAGGTTGCTTAGTTGCAACCTCCAGATATTCGCTGGCTCACAACTGGGCACACTCTAAAGAATGCCTGCTAGCTCAACATGACTTTATAGCTCAACATGACTTGTAGCTCAACATAGCTTTATGACTAAACATGGTGGCTCAACATGACATTGTGGCTCAATGTAACCTTGAAACTCAATGTAACTTTATAATTTGATATAAGTTTGTGGTTCAATTTAAGCTTGTAGATCAATATAATCTTATAATATAGTGTAATTTTATGGTTTAATATAACTTTGCAGCTCAATCTAATTTTACTGCTCAATAGAACATTCCTATTGAATAAATATAACTTTGTAGCTTAATAGAAGTTAAAGTACAATAGAACTTTATAGTACTAGCAGAATTCATCTTTGCTATTAAACATAACTATATCTCTATGGCTTAAAATATTGTAAAAAGACTATTGTTATTCACCTTTTATTAGGTATCTTTGAGTATAAAGTTAGAACATGAGTGCCACTTCCACAACAATCACAAACACATATTCTACACTGCATCTCATCTCATATCTCTACTTTTCAGCTCTGAGAGCTTTCAAATTTTCTGATTCAATTCCCTTTACCATTTATATCAATATCTCTATGCTACCAATACCACCAATCATACTTCCTAGTCAGCAGGTTGAACCTTACAATGACATTGAGGTAAGAATCTAAGCTGCTATTGCATCTGTGGATGACTTGGGAGAGGAGAAACTGAACCTTGCAGTACTTGCCTAAAAGTATGAGATTCTGGTATCATGATTAGTATGAGCACGTTGATAAGGAATTGCATCCAAGCAAGATAGAAATGCCACCAACTGAAAGCTCTCTGAAGATCAAGAACTTGCAGTCTGCAAATACCTCAATCACCTTGACGCTATTGGAACTAGTGTATGCCTTCCTATAGTTTCTGAATATGTAAATGCAATACTTCGATATATCTACACTAGTCCACTACCACAACCCATTCTTGGAGACCACTGGGCTTGAAGGTTTCTCAGTTGCCACCCTGAATATTCAATTCGAAAACAGCATATACTAGATACTGAGCAAAAAAATGCATACCAGCTGGACAAAATAGGCGATTGGTTTGAACAATATCTGGCTGTTGGTGAGAAGTATAGTATTGCTGAAGGGGATTTGTACAACTTTGATAAGACCAGCTTTAGAATTGGTATTGGGTGTGATCAGTGGATAATTACCTGGGATTCAACTTGGCAGTCAGACTTGGGAAGCTCAACAAATTGGGAACTGTTTTCTGTCTGTGAAACCATTAGTAGTAATGAGGCTGTACTACCACTAATGATAATAGTTCCAGGCATCATTCACTAAGAACCTGGGTATATGAAAATTACATTACCTGATGATTACCTTGTAGGGATATCAGAGACTGAGTATAGCAATAATGAATTGTCCATCAGATGACCAGCATATTTTGACCTGTATTCTATGAGGCAGAAAGTTGGTGTCTATAGACTATTACTTCTGGACAGTTTTGGCTCTCATTGCACTAAGGAGTTCATTGAGTACTACGACAATCATAAGATTATTATTTTTTACCTACCTCTACATTCAAGTCATCTACTTCAACCCTTAAATATAGTTGTCTTTTAACTATACAAATATTACCATGCAGAAGTGATAGAAGCTGCAACTTGTACTAGTTGTGGCAAGTTCAACAAGTTGGAATTTCTGGATACTATTGATTCAATATGGTAACAGACTTTCAAGGTATCAACAATTCACTCTGCCTTTAAAGTAACTGGACTTATCCCTTATATTCCAGATAGGGTTATAGGTAAGCTACATGAGGTGTCCTCCTCTTCTATCAACCCAGTTATACTATCACAGATCTTATCACTAACTATCCCTCTTACAATTCGAAGCCTGAAGCATATAGGGGTGGAGTTACAATGTAATGTACTAGATCTATCACTAACATTGCAGCAGAAGCTCAAAGCTGTCCTACAGGGAGGTTTAGCACAGGCTCAGTTTGGTGTATTGGCTATGAAGCATATAGAACATACATATGCAGCCGAACAAGCAACAGCTACAAAGCGCAAAGCACACAACTGAAGACAGGTACAGAAAGTTGGTATCATTTATGCTTCAGAAGCGTATCAAATGGTAAAAAGCTGGGAGGATACAGAGCTGGAGATAGCTGAGAACCAGCTACATCAAGCTCAAAATACAAAGAAGAAGATAGATCAGGCAGAGCATAAATCCTTCTGGGATGAGCTGAAATTATATGTTAAAAATAAGTGTACAACTCAGGCCTATAAAAAGAAGTTCTCTAAGATTATTGTTATAGGTATTAAGAGACAAGTTAAGTTAGGCAAAATAAATATTAACTAGAATACTTTGTATAGTAGTATAATCATAATGATATTATGTTAAGCAATAATCTTATATTGAGCTACCATGTTCAGCCACAATGTTTAGTCATAAAGCTATGTTGAGCCACAACTTGAAGTCATGTTGAGCTGTAAAGTCATGTTGAGCTGGTAGGCACTCTTTAGAGTGCACCCAGTTGTGAGCCAGTAAACATCTGAGGGTTGCAACTAAGCAACCTTGGTACAATTACAAGTAATTGTGCAACCATTCTATACATCTTCCATCTCCGCTACACCTCCAGTCATTGAAATTTATTTCCTATTTGGGAACGACTCAACACCACAACTGCGAGCAAAATCATCACCACTTTTTCTATCCTCCCCCCTACCTAGGGGGGGCTAGGAAGAGCACTTTCCATCTCTTGTTTGCATTTTGGCATCCCCTCCTTGCTTCCCTCTTGAGGTCTACCCTCCTGAGGATGTTCCTTCCTTCCTCCCAGCATCTCACGATGTTGGTTACCTCCCTTACCCTGCTTTTGCTTTGCCTCGCTTAGTGATCGCTATGGTCGGGTTTGTTCATTCAGTCTTTCTACAGACGGCCGGGAACACAGTTAGCAGTAGGAGGAAACATTTCAACAGGCTATGGTCGATTTCTCCATTCTCCTTTCTCGCAGGAGGCTGCCTTGTCAGACACAAACGCGATAACTGATAGTACGTCCCACCGAGAGAACACTTCCTTCTCAGACCACCCCCCTCTGGACATTCGGCTAGCATCCTACTGCCCCCCTATTCTCTTCCTCGATGCCTTCCTACTCCTGGGATCCCCACCAGAAGTGACGCCATCTCTCATATTACAAGGGACTACATGAGAGACATGCTAATATGGTTAGTCGGCCTTGAATCTACTTTAGCTGGTACCTTACTACCACCCATCCACTCATCAGCTGGCACTCTACTGCTACCTCCACCCCCTCTGCTCAGACAGAAGTTGGGGTTCCTTGTTTCTGCCACAACCCCCTTCAGGTGCCTGGCTCCCTTTGCCCCCTTGGCTCGGGCCTTTTCACCCTTGGATACTATTATCCAACTTTTCGCTGGGGCTGGCTGCAACATTGCTGGTGTGGTTTTCCATAGGTGTGGGTTTTAGGATTTCTTTGTTGTGGGTTTTGTCAGGAACTTGGTCTTCCTTCGCTACGCGACTTTGGTGGGATTTTCTTGTAGTTTACGGGAGTGGCTGCTTGTTGGGATAGTTTTTTCGACCAGGTCTTCAGGCCATGGTTTTTCTGTAGCTGTCAGAGGCCTGGCCCGGGTTGGAGGTTTTTTTACGCGATAGCTCTGCAAGCTTCATGTAAATTTTTTGTACCTTAAACTAAAAATAAAATCACTTAAAAAAAAAAAAAATGCAACCATTCCATACCAATAAAATATATCTATCAGTTCTAATATATGGCTTTAAGTGAGCCACATACATGAAAGGAAATCATATATTTTAACAATTCTCCTATATTTCTATTGGTGTTTCTACCAGAAACTTCTCGAATAATACCCTTGGTAGTCCTTTTGTACATACATCAACTAGATTATTCTCTATTCTAACCTGTAATATATTTATCTTCCCCATTTCCCTAAGTTCTCATATGAAGTCATGTTTTACATTGATGTGCCTGGTTCAGTCTGAAACCCTGCTATTCTCAGTAAGTTTGATGGCAGCTGTATTATTATACATTATCATAGGTATTGTTTTAACTCCCATATATGATAAGCCTTAGTTGATCCATATACTCTGTTGAGCTGCAAAGGCTAATGTGACATATTCAGTTTCTGTCGTGGAAAGGGTAATGGTTTTTTGTTTCTTTGACCACCATATAACTGTATGCCAGTGACCATAGGTCTATATGATTAACCCTATAAAGGAGCATCAATCACTAGTATTGAAGATGAAGAAGCTGTCACTATAGAGTTATAATAGAATATCATTCATGTCTTTGTTGTAATATAGTTCTTTTATTTTGGTTCCTTTCAAGTTTAGATACTAGAGTACTTGTTTGGTGATGATTAGATATGTAGTAGTTAGGTTTGAGGAGAATTGACTTAGGAAAGTAGTAGTGTGAGCTATGTCTAGTCTTGTTGCAATGGCAGCATAAATTAAAGATCCTATTATAGATTAGTATTGTCTTAATTACACTGTTGTTTATCTTCTTTAGCTGTTATCAATGCAGTATGTGTTTCGATAGAAGTAGCTGTTATCTTAGCATGATTCATATTAAAGCAGTCTAATACCCTATAAATGTATTGTTCTTGATAGAGATGTAAATAGGTGTTGGTTCTTTCAATTTAGATTCTAAGTAGGAGTGAAGCTTTCCCTGAATTGGTATATTGGAATAAGGACTATATTTTATCAATACACTTGTTAATTAATTTAGGAAGTCCAGTGATTACTATATTATCAACATATATACAAGAGTAGAGATTAGTTGATGTGAGGATATTGGGGTTGAAGTTGGTAACATGAAGGTTCAGTATAGTAAGGACTTCAGTTAGTCGATGGTACTATAGTCAAAGAGATTGTTTTAGTCCATAGATTGCTTTATTAAGTTTCTATACCTTTCCAGAGATTCTGGAACCTTCTGGCAATTCTAAGAATATTTCTCTATTGATATCTCTATAGAGGAAGATAGTTTTGATGTCTAGTTGTTTAAGAGAGTAATCACACTTGATAGATATACTCAGCAGTAACCATAGTAATTTGAGATAAGTGACTGGTATATAAACTTCATCAAAGTCTTCTTTAGGTCATTGATTGAATCCTTTTGTGCAATATTCTTCCTTTTTGTTACAATCTGCTATAAGATCTCTCCTATCTTATATCTCGCAACAGGCAACGAGTCCGTAGTTAGCTTTTCTTGGAGGTACTCTTACTTATCCTTTATTGTATTCTCTTTCCTTCGAGAATTCTAATACTTGTTGTTCTTACGCTATGTCTTAGATATCAACCTTTGCTGATACTAAGCCCTTATAGCACCAACTTGTATTTAGTCTTAGTCCTCCTTTCTGGTTGTCTGACTTGTGTATAAAGAGCGTAAAGGTATTTTATTCGTAATATAGTAGATAGGAAATAACTTAGGTGGTTGCATGAAGAACTAACTATCAGGTCCTACTGACCTCCTTATATAGTTCTTCCAGCAACCCGCTTACAAATCAAATGAGTCACAACTGTGACTCGTACACTCATGTAACATATAACTTCATGACCATACTTGGTCATGTACGAAAGTCCCATGACCTTAAAGGTGTCATGTGCAAAACCTCATGACTCGTATAACAAAGTCATGCCTCTTAATCCTCATGACTCATAGGCGCACCTATGAGTCAATGCTCAACATACCAATCAAATTCAAACGTAAGTAACTATGACTCATAACTGTGAGTCATGTGGAACCCTATGACTTGTATGTGAGTCATAGTGTGAAAATATACCATCATATGACTCAATTGAGTCATGTGCGAAAAACCTTTAACAAATGAAATACTATGACATATAATTGTATGTCATGTGAAACCATTACAAACTGTGCTTGGTTTGTAATACTAGCTCTCCTCTCCCTAAATCCTCACTCCCTTGAGGATCTATGACTATACCTTTCATAGTATACATCCCGATTCACGTTTTCTTTCAATCTGCTCATATCATGAGCGATTTCTCTGATCCTTCTTTCTATCTCTTTTCTAGCGTATCTTTCTCTCACTAATTCTTTTTCCATGGCCTTATTTCTGAGTCTTAGGCCTTTTTCTTCCTCCCTTAGCCTTTTGATGGAATATGTTGCTCCATCCACCATTCGTTGTAGTTGTTCCACCTTTTTCCATAGGTCCTCTTTTGATACGAACTTTTTATCCCCCTCTTTTTCCTCCAGTTTCATCCCTGAAACTTGGTTTTCTCCTCACCTTACTTTCTTAGTTCCTTTCCCATGAAAGGAACAGTGGGTTCGCATGCAATTCCTTGCTGGTATTTTCTCGTGCTTTGGTCAGTCAGGGATTGGTTCTTTTGGTGTGAATGGTGGGAATGTTTCCCAGCTTTTTTCCCAGCTGTTGGCATTGCTGGAATCATTGAAACTAGTAGTTATCATTCTGGCCATGGGCCAGAGGATGTATCTTTCTTTTGCATCCTTATGGATCAAGCACTCTTCATCTATGCATGCCGTGAAATTATATGCTGCATGCTCAGTTTTCATGTCCTCATAGTATATCTTGCCCCAGTCTTCAGTTTCTGGGGCTTGGTTTGTTTAGTGTCATGGGCTCAGTGGAAGGTGGAGACTGCATTTTGGGTGTTGGTGAAGTTAGTGGCGGGGTACCACTCTTGATCATGTTGTGCAGGATAGCCTGTCCACTTGGCTCGGTATTGTAGTTTTCCGTAATGTAGTCTTGAATCGACGATTTGATCGAGTTCGTATTTGTCTTCTCCTTCTATCTCAATAGGAGGAGGGGGAAGTTTTTTTTGTGAGGGTAGAGGATTGTCTGAGTAGAGTTTGAGTTTGGTGATATAGAAGACTGGATGTTTCATTTTCATCGAGGCCGGGAGGTCTAGCTTATAAGCTTTCTCTCCGTTTTTTTCGATGATCCTGTATGGTCCTATTTTCTGGTAGTCCAGTTTCTTTGATGGTCTCATGGTCTGAATATCCTTTGTAATTAACCAGACTTTATCTCTTGATTTCAATCTTGGATTGGGTTTTCTGTGGTGATCGTTGTTTTCCTGCATTTTGTCTTGTACCATTCGTATTTCTATCTGGATGAATCTGTGTAGTCTGCTGATATCATCTTTTTCCAATATCTCTGATAAACCTGTATGTCCTATGGGTTCGTTGATGTGGTGATATCCATAATTTGTGTAGAAGGGTGTCGTTTTAATGACATCTTGTCTCAGGTTGTTGTATGCAAATTCTGCAAATGATAGCCATCCTTCCCAGTCTTGTTGGGAATATTCCACATATGCCCTTAGGAATTCTTCTAGTAAGGCATTTGTTCACTCTGTTTGACCATCCATTTGGGGGTGAAATGCCATGCTTATCTTTCATGTGATGTTCAATCCTTTGGTCATTTATTTCCATAGGTCCAATGTGAATATTGATCCTCTATCACTGATGATATTTTTTGGTAATCCATGCAGTTTGAAAACATTTTTCATAAATAGTTGCATGAATTATTTGGTTTTCAAATCCTTCCAACAGGGTATGAAATGAGCCATCTTGGTCAGGCGATCTACAATAACCCATATTGTGTCATCATTGTTCGATAGTGGTAAGTGTGTGATGAAATCCATACTGATAGATTTCCATAGTTTTTCTGGTATTTGTAGTGGTTGCAATAGTCCATAGGGTGCATGACGACTTGGTTTTATCCATTGACACATGTCGCAGTTTTTAACATATCACTTAATGTCTTGGCGCATACCTGGCCAATAGTATATTCGTTGTGTTAATTCCAATGTTTTGGCCATTCCACCATGTCCATTTTGTAGTGTATCATGATTCCTTCTAATTGCTTCGGTTCTTATTGGTTCATCTTCTGGTAACTAGATTTTTCCTTTATACCACATATATCCTTCTTTCTAGTCACATGATCCTAATGCCACTTTCAGGTATTCTTTATCTTTCCTTTCTATGGCTTTTCGAATATCTTGAAGCAATGCATCTTGTGATGTCTTTTCTTTGATATTCTTTTCGGTTCCTTGGTCTTCTATCATCCATAGTTGCATAGTGTTGATTTCTTCTGAGCCCAAAGCATATCCTTCATCTACGAAGAATTGTTCGTTTGGTAACAGAATCCTTTGTTGTTGCGTAATGCGATCATCTCCTTCCATTGGTATGTTATTTGTTCTTCTTGTAAGGGCATCCAGTTTTGCCCATTCCTTGCCTGGTTGATATTCAATTTTAATGTTGTATTGACTGAGCTCCTTACTCCAACGTATTTGTCTTTTATTCAGAGCCTTGGTGGTTGTGAATGGGACAAGGTTCTTGTGGTCTGTAAGAATCTTGAATGTGTGAGGGCTTCCTTGTGCATATTTCCTCCATTCCTTGAGGGCTTGCATGACTACAAGGAGTTCCTTATCGTGTATGTCATAGTTGCATTCTGCCTTGATCATTGTTTTTGACTGGTAGGCTATCGGTTTCCATAGTCCTTCCTTATCTTGTTGCAATATTATTCCAGAAAAGACGTAATTGGATGCATCTGTTTCGATCATAATGAGTGCCTCTGGGTCAAAGTGTTTTAGTATTGGAGTTGTGGTAAGTCTTTCCTTAAGACCTTCAAAGGCTCTTTACTCCTACTATCCCCATTCCCACTTCTGGTTCTACTTTGTTCTGTTGTACAGTGACTTTGCTATTCGACTGAATCCTTCTATGAATCGTCGGTAGAAGTTGCAGAATCCCACAACGCTTTGGATGTCTTTGACTTTCTCTGGTGTTGTCCATACTTTTATGGCATCTATTTTGGTAGGGTCTGTTCATACTCCTTCAGAGTTGATGATGAATCCTAGGTATTCAGTTTCTTCTTTGTGGAATTCGCATTTTGTAGGTTTCAGGTGAACCTCAATTTCCTTCAGCTTTGCTAGTATCATAGCTACATCCTTTCAGTGTTGTTCCATGGTATCCAAATACACTAATAGGTCATCTTGGTAAGCTATGCAGTTGATGTCCATGTATTTGCTGAGTGTGTTGTTGACCCATTGTTGAAAGGTTGCTGGTGCATTGACTAATCCAAATGGCATGACCATATATTCATATAGTCCATATCGTGTTCTGAATGCTGTTTTCCACTCGTCCCCTTTGGCAATCCGTATATGTTGATATGCATCCTTGATGTCGAGTTTGGTGAAATATTTTGCCATTTGCAGTCAATCTAAGGCTTCACTTATCAATGGTAATGGATATTGGTTCTTTTTTGATACTGCATTTAGGCCTCTGTAGTCTACATAGAGCCTTAAGCCCCCATCCTTTTTCTTGATGAAGAGTATGCATGCTCCCACTGATGAGGATGAAGGTCTTATCCATCATCTTTCTAGATTCTTTTCCAGGTATTCCCAGAGTTCCTTAAGTTCTTCCCCTCTCATGGGGTAGAGCTTCATGAATGGTAGCAGTACTTCCGTTTCTATCTTGTCGTCCACTGCCCAATGTGGTGGTAGTTCTGTTCTTTCTTTTTCTTTAAATATGTCTAAGAAGTTGTGATACTCTTTAGGTACTATTTGTCTCAACATTTCTTTTCTGCCCTTTCCTTTTTTTTGCAAGGCTAGCTCAGTGCTGATTGTTGTGGCCACTAATGTGAGTTTTGCATCATCCCATTTCAGGATTCCAGTGGTTTCTCCTCTTTTGTGCATCCTACCAAATGCTTGTGCTGAGATAAAAGCTATTGATCGCCTCTTCTTGTCCTGAGTCATCTTTTCTTGGTGATCTGTGCTACCGAATCCTTGGTCGCCCCTTTCCATGGGTTGAAGTTGTTGTACCTCCTTGAAGAGTGTTGAGACTATTTTCTCAATAATTATCTAGGCAATCCTATCCCCTTTATGGACCTCATAATCCACTTCTGACAAGTTTGCCAATAGGACCTGAATTTCTCCTATATAGTCTGCATCTATGACTCCAGCATTGATGGTAAGGCTATTCCTGCTTGCCAAACCACTCCTGGGTATGATGCGGGCATATGTGTTTTCCGGAAGTCCCATTGAGATTCCTGTTCCTATGAGCTTTTGTCTCCTTGCTGGGACTATGGCTCTTTCTATGCTGAACAGGTCACTTCCTACAGCCTTTCGCGAACTTTTCATAGGTATTTTCACATCTTTTCTTGGTTTTCTGACCACTATTTCTTGATTTGGTCCATCTTTAGTGCTGAGTTTTAGAATCCGACTTTTCAGATTTTCCTGAATTGCTTCCTTTTCCAGTACTGCGTATACCGTTGGGGAGGCATCAAGGCATACTGCCTTACACCTGTTGCTATTGAAGGTGATTTCTTCTTTTTTCCAGTCGATACTTAGATTGTGGTCTTTCAGCCATGTCATGACAAGGATGACTTCATGCTTGACAAGGTTTGCCACTACAAAAGTCACTTTCTCTTTGTGGCTTCCGATGTCCATAGGGATTTCCATGACATGGGTGATTGGCCCTTCATCTGATACAGTTCCATCTATCATATATATATCTCTTGGTTTCTCAATTCTTGTTAAGGGTAACTGATGATTTATAGTGAAGTTACGATCTATAAAATCTTCAGTCGCCCCTGAGTCGATCATTGCATTGGTTGATATTTGTTGTTGCTTATTGTGGAGCTGTATTTTGACCATGATGTGGTCTGATTCAAGGTTCCTTAGTTCTTTGTTGGTTATTGCGGTGTTGAGGTGTGTGATCTTGATGTTTTTTGTTTTATCGTCCCCTGGCCCATCTTTTCCTGGAGACGTCTTTATTCTTTTGATGGGTTTCATTCAGTTGTCCCCAGGACCACTTATTCCTGGGGACTTTCATTGTTTAAAGTCTCTTCTTCTTCCTTTTCCATGTCCAATTCTCGGATCTTTGGCCTATTAATGTTGTCCTTCTTGACTTGACAATTCTTTGCCAGATGACCGTTCCTTCCACATTGGTAGCATAATCCTTCTTTTGTGCATTTTTTCCATTCTTCCTGGGGTAACCTTTGGTACCTTCTTCAGTTTGTAGCATCCAAGTCTATAGGGTCTCCTTGTGGAGGCTCCTTAGGTGTTGTTTTGAAGGTACCATTGTTGTTTCTCAGGGTGTCATATACCCTGCTGTCTTGAGTTCCTTTCTGAATATGCTTAACCATGGCCAGTGTTACAATCCTCTCTTTCTCTGGTATACTTGCAGTAGGCAACCTTTCTTAGCGTTCTTGATCGTTGATCTGTTTCCTCCCTTTCACTTGCCCTTTTCAGTCTCCGTAGTGCAAGTCCTTGACTTCTACGATTCCTTTATTCTCCTAACAATGACTTTTGAATGTTCGAACAGATTTCTGGTTTGGTAGAAAAGCTTTTTATATTGAAAAGTATTTAGATGGTTGCATGAGGAACTAACTACTCTCGCCTATAGGCCTCCTTATATAGTCGTTCCTCCCCCAACCCTAACCCTTGATGACTCATCCCTGTGAGTCATCTATACTCGTGACTCGAATGAGTCATCGTGTGAAATCCATCAGCTGACTCCTATGAGTCATCCTTGCTAACTAATAAAACCAATCAAAAACCAACAAACTAATCATGTGCCCAAATCGCGTCACATGTATCAAACCCGTGACTCATAATCTGAGTCACGTGTGAAAACATAACATCATATGATCGCTATTGCGAGTCATAGGAAATCAAACAACCAATAAAAACCTACTAATGACTTGCTAGCGCAAGTCATGTGAAATACTTGTTCCTTCTGACTCATAAGTATGAGTCAGGTGAAATCCGCCTTGCCATTCTGCCTTGCTTAGTCACGATCCGTGACAGCCAGCTCGGTTTCTTTGGTAATTGCCCATCGAGCAAGTTGTTCCATATTCACGAATGCGGCTGTGTCTATTCCCCAAGCAATCTATAGTGTTGTATTCATTCCTGCTAACAGCCATTCTCCTTTTATTGTGTCGTCCAGTTCTGCCTTGGTGGCTGTCATCCTAAAACTGTTCCAATATTCCATCATGGGTCTGGTTTCTTACCTTAGTTTTTTAAGTTTCATTTGGGCTTCTCCTCTGGTATCAATGGCTCCGAATTGTTCCCTGATAGCTTCTTGGAATTGATCCCAAGATCCTCTCCATGGTTGTACTAGACTTCCTTCTGCATAGGGTCTGATCTAGGTAGCTGCATCTCCTCTTAGCAGGCTTGTTGTGTATACTACCTTGTCTATGTCATAGTTCTCATGCCATCCTAGTGCCTAGAAGTAGACCCTTAGCTTAGCTAACCATGTCCATAATTGGCTTCGTTCTCCATTGAAGGTTTCTGGTTTTTCTGTTTTAAACCTTCTTTCTCCTTGTAATCCTGTTAGGATCTGTGTTAATTGTTCTGCTGTTAATACTAGGGGTATTCCTTGGTTCTGTCCTTGCTCTCCCTGTCCTTCCTCTTGTTGTTCTTCACCTGGTGGGGGGTTCATTACTTGGTCTTGTGCTGCTTTGGCCATTGTTGTTGTTGGGTGTTGCTTAAGGGATGCAACTAAATGTTACGATCTGCTATAAGATCTCTCCTATCTTATATCTTGCAATAGGCAATGAGTCCATAGTTAGCTTTTCTTGGAGGTACTCTTACTTATCCTTTATTGTATTCTCTTTCCTTCAAGAATTCTAATACTTGTTGTTCTTACGCTACATCTTAGATATCAACCTTTGCTGATACTAAGCCCTTATAGCACCAACTCGTATTTAGTCCTAGTCCTCCTTTCTGGTTATGTGACTTGTGTATAAAGAGTGTAAAGGTGTTTTATTCATAATATAATAGATAGGAAATAACTTAGGTAGTTGCGTGAAGAACTAACTATCAGGTCCTACTGACCTCCTTATATAGTTCTTCCAGCAACCCGCTTACAAATCAAATGAGTCACAACTGTGACTCATATACTCGTGTAACAAATAACTTCATGACCATACTTGGTCATGCACGAAAGTCCCATGACCTTAAAGGAGTCATGTGTGAAACCTCATAACTCGTATAAACAAAGTCATGCCTCTTAATCCTCATGACTCATAGGTGCACCTATGAGTCAATGCTCAACATACCAATTAAATTCAAATGTAAGTAACTATAACTCATAACTGTGAGTCATGTGGAACCCTATGACTCATATGTGAGTCATAGTGTGAAAACATACCATCATATGACTCAACTGAGTCATGTGCGAAAAACCTTTAACAAATGAAATACTATGACATATAATTGTATATCATGTGAAACCATTACAAACTGTGTCTAGTTTGTAATACTTTTCATCATTCTATCATTCCACCCTGTTTAACCTTAGTTTTATATACTGATTGTTCAGTTAATATCATCTTTCTATCTGATCTGTTAACTGTTATGGGGTAGCCCAACCATAGATAGTGTAAGTTGGCATAGGCCATATGTTTTTTGAGGTAAGGTAAGGTAAAGTAAAATAAAGATGAAGATTGTCAAGTTAGGCTCAGAAAGTTGCGTGCGTAATAAGTTCTTTCAAGAGTAAATAATAAATATATTAATAAGATCTCTTCTCCGTTGCTTGATGTTTCTAATGGCCAGGAGTACCTCGATATTTATATTCCACATCTGAGTTATTGTGGGCTACAACCAACTCCCATACTATCTAAGTACTTCCATCAAAAACTTCTTATTTTTCCTAAGTGTGAACACTCCTGACCCTGAGAATATTTGCCTTACTTAGCTTCGATTTCCTCAAACTCCTATTTGTTTCTGAGGGTGCAAACACTCCATCAGTAGGTAGTCTTCGATCTCTCTGCTTTATGAACTTAATTTGAGTATGCTGCCCTAATAGCAACTATGCTAATCGTTCTGCCTCAAAATATATAGTGATCAGCTTTAATGAATGAGTGTGGCTATTGCATTGCATTTTTATGCATCGCAAAGCCTATCAGACATGAAGGACTTTTGGTCCTCGAATGAGCTAATGGCTCATCAGGTGAAAACCTCTCATACCGATTCTCGAGCAGACCCTCTTGGGGTGCTACTTCTTTCAAAGCAAGAGGCTCACCTCTATAGCTATCCTTTGGTGCCATAGGCTCGCAATATTCAGTCACTAACGGTTTCTTCTCAAATTGTCCCATTACCTATCAGCCATACGATTTAACTGCTAATGTACAGGATAATACCTCACTCACAACTTAACCAAATTCCTTCAAGTTACTTCTCATGAGTCACCAAACATGCCCTCCTATATATCCTACAGACAGCATTCGGTCGGACAGACAGTAACGACATATACGGTATTATGCTGAAGGTGACATTTATTGTTGCTAAAGCGTTGGGACGCAACTTGGCCGTAATACCGTGATGATGCCCAGTCCCTACATGGGGGCTGCAGGGGTATGGTTGAAATAATCCTGAGTAAAGGCTGGGTAACTTTGGCCCTTTTTTCCATATGCCTAATAGTAGCTCCCCCTCCCAAGACTTCGTCTCGAATGTCTTCTTTAAAATAAAAATAAAAAATAAAAATAAAAAATAAAACTTCTTTCTTAGGAACTTGGCATGGTAGGGTAAAAAACTTTGCACATTTGCTTGGCCATGTAAAGAAAACCTTGCCATGTTATTCCAATCCTGCCCATCCCAGCATTCCAGGATTCAACCTATTAAATTCTTCCAACAATTCCGCTGCATGCTCCAGGTGCTCCAGTGGCTCTCAGGTGTTCTCATCTTCAGAACAACCTTTCCATTTCACGAAATATCAGAGTTCTCAGAGGACTTTATTTCATCCTTTAACTCTTCTTGTATTGGAGATTATTTCACTCCTCACAATTCTCTCCACTTCCTACTCTAAATCACCTTCAATTTCTTCAGAGTCGTGGGGTGGCTGTGTCTGTCCAGGCTGAATAGAAACTCAGTAGGGCTCAAGCAATGCCACATGAAATACAGGATGGATTTTCCACCCGTCAGGTATTTGGAGTTTGTAGGCTCGGTTGCCCCTTTTTTCCAATACCTTGAAAGGCCTGTAGAGCTTGGGGCTCAACTTTTTTGAAAGCCTTTTGATTGCATATTTTTGCCATTGAGCATGACTTGGTCTCCCACCTTTATGTCAGGTTTCTCCCTAGCCCTTTGATCGTAATATCTTGACATGGCCTCTCACATAGATTCTAGTATTTTCTTGGACTGTCCATGTATATTCTTCATCCAGTATGCATAGATGGCTGCACTCAGATTTTGAGCTTCTCATTCTCTCATCCATTCTGTCTGTGGGTGGAAACCATAGTTTGCAAAGAATGGGGTCATTCTGTATGCATTTGTGGCAGAGTTGTTGTAAGCATATTCTGCCAATGGGAGAAGCTGCTACTAATCGTCCTGATTATAGTTAACAAAACTTCGTAAGTAACCTTTCAGCACTTGGTTGGTTCTTTCAGTTTGCCCATCAGTCTGAGGGAGATAGGCCATTGACATTCTTCTTTTAATTCCCAGAAGCTTGCACAACAATTCCTAAAATTTGCCTTGAAACTTTGCGTCCATGTCAGAAATGATTTCTGTGGGTAGTCTATGGAGTTTCAATACTTCTCAGAGGAAGACATTAGTGACGTCTTTTGTGGTCGTGTTTTCCTTTAGGCCAATGAAATGTGCCATTTTAGTGAACCAATCTACTATGACCATGATCTGAGTATGTCCCTCTGACTTGGGTAGTTGAACAATAAAATCCATTGAGATAGATGTCCATGCCACAAATGGTACTTGTAAAGGTTGAAGTAACCCATACGTTGCATGTCTCGGGAACTTATTGTATTGACATTTGTCATAGGATCTGATGTAATCATTGACCCAGCCTTTCAAACCTTTCCGGTAGAAGTCTTGTGTGACTATTTCCAGCATTTTTTCCTGGTCGAAGTGTCCAGCGACCTTTGAATCATGGCACCTATTCATTATGAGGGTTTGGATGCCATTATCTGCTGGGATGAAGAGCTGGTCCTTGTAGTATACCAGCCCGTCTTTTAAGGTCTAAAACTTTGGAGGCTCTGTACCATCATTTCTTAATCTTTCCAACTCCTGCCTTCTTGTGACCCACTCTTTGTCCTGTTCGGCCACTTCTTTAACCTTTGCTATGAAGTCAGCATCGAACTTTCTTATTTCTGCTCTTGCGATGATGGCATTAGATAGCATTACTATTTTTTCTGACAATTTTGGATTGTGTTCCTCACCATAATGGTCAAAATGCTCGTTGTTTCTAGAGTTTGCTTGTAAAAAGCACACTGTAGGCTTTTTTCCAAGTAGGTCGCTACTTCCAAAGCTGGCATCAGCTCGTTCTGTTATCACTAAGTTCACCACTTCTTGGAGCTCTGTGTTGTCAATTTTTTCAACAATCATTTAGGCTATCCGGTCCTCTCTTGCAACCTTGTAGTTTGCATTCATCAGGTTGACCATTAAAACCTTTATTTCACCAGTATAGTCCACGTCTATTACTCCCGCACCGATGTGTATGCCATGTCAGAGCGCTAATCCACTTCAGGGTACTATTCACCTATAGGTTCCCTTCAGGAGCCCTACTACTATTCCTGTTGTGATGAGGGCTTGTCCCTTTCCAGGGATGGTTAGCATATCCATGCTATACAAGTCATGTCCAGCCGCAAAAGTTGACCCTCTAGTGGGGATCTTAGCATTCTCCATCCGTCTGTGGACTCAGACCCTTTGTAGCTCTATGCTTTTGTCCACGTCTTCTGTTTCTGACATTCGGTCATCCTCTGGCCTAGGATTGAGTTCCATGTTCTCCATGGGGGTTAATCCTTTGTCCCCAGTGGTTTTCCACACCACAGCAACTTGTAAGAAGTTTTTAGCCTTCAAAATTGACTGTTCCCTATGGGTAGCGCCCCCTTCAGGATGGTACTCCAGCCATCTACTCAATGTGTCTGGTTTGCCTCCTCAGGTTCCTGGACAGTAAACAATATGGAAATTAAAATCTGCCAATTTCTGAGCCTATCAAATTTGCCTAGCACTTCACGCCTTCATGGTAAGGAAGTACTGCAAATTTTGATGATCAGTGTAAATAGTAATGGGGACTTCTATTCCTGCCAGATAGTGACGCCATTCTTTGAAAACTTCCACAATTGCCAGCAATTTCTTATCGTGAACATTGTAGTTCTATTCATCAGGTCTGAATTTTCACGAGTGAAATGCTACTGAGTGTAGCTTTTTCTTTACTAGCTGTGACAAAATACAGCCAGGTGCAAAATCACTTGCATCAGTTTCCATGATTGTCTCCCTCATGGGGTCAAAATGACAAAGAATTGGTGCAGTCATGAATTGTTCTTTTAGGAACTTAAAAGCTACATCTTGCTCTCTTCCCCAAGCAAAATATTTGGAATTTCCCTTTAGGAGTTCCATGATTGGCTTGCAAATTTCTGAAAAGTCCCTAATGAACCTTCAGTAAAAGTTTGCAAATCCTATAAAGATTTGTATTTCTTTTACAGACTTTGGTTGTTTCCATTTTCGGATAGATTCCACCTTTTTCTCACTCATAGAGACTCCTTTCATTGTTACCACATAGCCTAGAAATTCCACTGTAGTGACATGAAAATAAGACTTTGCAATAGAGACTACCAGTTGATATTCCCTTAGGTGAGCTAACACTTTTCAGACTAACTCAACATAGCTTGCCTTATCTGCTGAGTAGATGAGAATATTGTCCATGTAGACCACGATACCATGATCTAGGAATTCTCGTAAAACTGTGTTCATCATTGCTTAGAAGGTAGCTGGGGCATTGACAAGCTCAAATGGCATGACTTTGTATTCAAAATGTCTATAGCAGGTTCGGAAAGCTGTTTTCTATTCGTCTCCTTCCTTAATTCTAATTAGGTGGAACCTATCTTTTAGGTCTAATTTGGTAAAAATGGTTGATTCAACCACTCAGTCTCATAGCTCAGTCATCAAGGGCAGTGGGTATTTGTTAGATACCATGACCTTATTAAGACCTCTATAATCGATGCATAGGTGCCAGCCACCATTTGGCTTAAGTACAAACAATATTAGAGCTCCATACAGAGCCATGCTAGGCCTGATTTTTCCCTACTCTAACATCTCGTTTAGGTATATATGTAGGGCTTCTAACTGAGAGGTAGAAAGCTTGTAGATTGGTCCGAAAGGGGGGCTTAAACCTTCCTTGAGGTCAATTGCATGGTCAAATGTCCTTGAGGGTAGTTTCTCAGTGGCCGATAGTAGGAAAAGGTCTGTATAATCTAGGTATTCCTCTAATGACTGACTAATTACCAGTTCTCTGCTCTCATCCATAGAGGTCACCTGACCAATGACTTTTGCATCTAGGTCATGAGCTACCTCATCATCCCATTCAAACAGTTCATCCATATCGTACCATGCACCTGTACTGTAGTGGCTGTGGCATTTCCTAGCCTGGAATTCCCATCTTTGTAGATATATGATGTTAGATATGGGGTGTTCCTTCAGCCAACCATAGGGTATTATCATTCCCCATCTATTTGTAGGTGCCACATCACAGGAGACTTCTGTAGTGTAGTAGTTTGTCCCTATTTCCATTTTTAAGGGTACTGTATATCATTCGCCACTCGACTTAGCAACATCGCCTATAAAACCCTTAATTGGGATGTGATTTCTATGCATTATGCAAGGTATATCTAATTCTTGTACCAATTTCTCATTTAAAAGAAAAACATCAGCTCCTGAGTCTAATAAGATTTGGATTCGATATTGTTTTCCTGCAATGTAGAGGTGTGCATGACCCTCCAAGTGCTCATAAAGAGTAGGTTGTAGGGACATAAGTCTGTGCCGCTTGCCCAACAGCTCTGTCTCGATATGTTTTTGTTTCGACATTTTTATAACCAAAATCTGGTATGGACTTCATTGGGCCCTTTCAAATTTAGTGAGGGTTCGAGAGTCCTTCTTGAGCAGAATTTTTGTCTGGATGAATATGTTGACCTGGCATACCTAGGTACTTGAGGTCTTTGGTGCGCTTGAAGGAATATTCAGTACAAGGAGATAATAGTACTATGGTGTACTTTAGTGTATTCTTGGATTTTTGTACAGATATTCCCTGTGGGGTGTACAAAAGATGATGGTTCCCTTGGGACAAAAGATAAGAGTTCCTGGTCCCAAGTTAAAATGTGTATAGAGCGAAGCCGTGTTAGTACTAAGGTATAATGAGTGTAGGTGTTAACCATTTTATTCTTGCAGTTTTGTATAGTTGGGTATAAGGGGTGTAAAGCTTTTGAGTTTACTATAACGCCTACATTATTTCAACCAATAATGTCTCCTCAGGTAAACTGACAAGAAAAGAATATTTTATGGTTATTGGGCAACCCACTACTAGTGGTCTTTACCCACTGCCGAGGGGTTCCTGATATATATATGACCAGTACTTTTTCATTATGATAAAGTATAGGTACAATCTACCAGTGCTGTGAGCATGGGCTAAGATTCAAGTCTGGTGGGGTGTAAGCCCCCATTGCGAATTTGTGCCAGACCACAAGTACCCATACACTATCACGGTATGGTGCCAAAACCATTCCCTGTCTACTCAACCTCTTTGCCTCCTTAAGCTTATGTACAGACCTGAATCAGTGTCTGATGTAACTCATTCAATTAGATAGTGACCAGTCCAATGCTCTTCAGCTGAGAAGAGGGTGTATAGACCTCAAAAGAATTCCCCTCAGTTGGACCCCAGGTCAGATAGTTCTCAAAGTTGTGGGGGGGACCTTGTCATTGCCACTTGAGCAACCTGTGGCTGCCTTTCTTGGGTGGCCTAGACCTCCAACTGTATGTTCTGTCTCTTTGGTAGCTTACATCGCATCAAAGAGCTAACTACAGCTGCTCTTCTACATATGTCCCACTTGTGGTTGGTAAGTCCGCAATAGGTGCATGAGCCCTAAGTTCCTCACCTTTTATCTATTAGAGTCTGGAGGACTCCCTCATGAGCTTTCTTCCAATCTATATGTATCAGAGTTAGATTGCTTTCTCCTGAATTGTTTTTCTGCACCTTCCAGCCTGTCACAGTTGCCTTTGGTGATCATAGTTTCTTGTTGAACTTGGTATTGGTACCTTTATTTTCATTGCTACATTTTCTTTTTATAGTATCCCCTTGCCCTTTTCCCATAGCTTGGGAGAGGTTCTGACGTTGTAAGAAAGATTCCTCTAATTTCCCAAAACCTCTTAGTGCCTTGAGCTAGTCTTCATCGGAATCATATGTCTCTCCTGAGAGCCTTCTCAGGATTTGTTTGGGGAGTTTATCTTTGACTAGGAGCCTCCATCTGATGTCAGACATCTTAGCATTGATATTAAGGTTTTCGAGTAGAAGGAGGTAGTCTTCAATGTTATTATTGTATGAGATTTTCTTCATATCCTGTGCTGCCTCCCATTCTTGCTCAATACCTGAGTATCTGCTAACAATTTCCTGGGTAAACCTGGTCCAAGAGACCAATTCTGGCTGAAAAGGCACACCCATAGCACCTGTCATACTTTTCTGGTACCATTCAGCAAAAGTGGCTACCTTTTTTTCCTTAGTTTTTTTCAATGCATAGACAATTTTGTCATGGTCTTTTGTCCATTGATTCAGATTTCTAGCAAAATAGTCTTTGCAGTCCAACACCCATGTGTTGATGTCCTCATAGACCTTGGCCTTAAATATAGTTGGCAGGTCAGTGTGCTGTTTTCCCCTATCAATCACCATTCCTAATATTTCCAACATATCGTCTGCATCTGGGGCTGTTTTTGGAGGGTGGTGGTTTGTGGCCCAGGTTGCAGGAGGTAAGGCTTGCCCTTCATCATTACTGGAGCTACTGCTACTGCTTAGATTAGGGTCCCCACCTCCAGCTCCATGCATAATCAGGGGTCCTTCACCCCCTCCTCTCCCTCCTTCTGCTTCTCTTTCTTCTCCTCCTCCTATGGCTGTTAATAGGCCTTGGTCAATCTCCTTTCCTTTATTTGGCCTTCTAGCTAGGGAGCCAGAGGAGGAGGGAGGAGCAGTTTCTACTGTTGCTTGTCTTGCTGGAAGGGAAGGTGTGGCTGCTGAGTGAGCCACTTAGACTAATTATTACTGCATGCAGAGCATCATTTCTTGCATCCTTTGTTCTGCTGCTGTGCATTAGTTTTGGTCGATTTCTACTTGAGCTTGCACTGGCTGGATCAATTGTTCCAGCTGCTAGTCTCGTGAAAGTGATGCTTACCCTGTCAGGTCAATATTCTAATGCAATCAGGTACTCACCACCTGTTGCTGCTCATATTGAGTATTATATCTTTGTAGCTCTATGGCTACTTGGTCCTGGAAGTGCTTTCAAGATGTTCCTATTTCTTCCATGAATGCACTCATTTTTAGGTGTATTTCTTCTAGCTCGTTTCCCACTATCTGTTCTCCTTGGTCAAGCCTATTTCTGTAGACTTCTAGCTCATTGGTATATTGTTGTCCTCATGAGAACAGCTTGTTGTAAGCTATGTATTGTTCATTGACAGACCTTGAAGCAGTCCGATCAACTTAATTAAGGTATTCTAGGATGTAATTTAGGATAGCCAGAACTTCCGGGTTTCATGGAGGGCCGTCTAGTCTTCCTCTTGGGGTAGATACCATTTTTTCAACTCTCCATGATCTCCTTCCTTGCAAAGAGCCCACTGGGGAACCTCCACTGGAGAGAAATGGGGGGTTTTGTATAGCGGTAGTAGCTAGTATAGATGTCACATCGCTGGCTAGAGAAGGTGCCCCTTCTTCCATATGTGTATCAGCTCCAGCTTCTTGAATAGCCAGGGGCATAGGTGAATCTCATCTGATGTGATCCATGATAAGTGTAGGTAGGGGTAAATGCGTATATGAGTCTAGGTAAGGTAGAGAGTATTAATATACTGTTACGGGATAGCCCAACCATAGATAGTATAGGTTGATCTAGGTCATATGTTTCTTGAGGTAAGGTAAGGTAAAATAAAATAAAGACAAAGATCATCAAGGTAGGTGCAGAAAGTTACATGCGTAATAAGTTCTTTCAAGAGTAAATAATAAATATATTAATAAGATCTCTTCTCCGTTGCTTGATGTTTCTAATAGCTGGGAGTACCTCAATATTTATATTCCACATCTAGGTTATCACAGGCTACAACTAACTCCCATACTATCTAAGTACTTCTATCGAAAACCTCTTATTTTTCCCAAGTGTGAACACTCCTGACCCTGAGAATATTTGCCTTACTTAGCTTTGATTTCCTCAAACTCCTATTTGTTTCTGAGAGTGCGAATACTCCACCAGTATGTAGTCTTCGATCTCTCTGTTATATGAACTTAATTTGAGTATGCTGTCCTAATAGCAACTATGCCAATCATTCTGCCTCAAAATATAAAGTGATCAGCTTTAATGATTGAGTGCAGCTATTGTATTGCATTTTTATACATTGCAAAGCCGATTGGACATGAAGGACTTTTGGTCCTCAATCGAGCCAATGGCTCATCAGGTGAAAACCTCTCATACCGATTCTCAAGCAGACCCTCTTGGGGTGCTACTTCTTTCAAAGCAAGAGGCTCAGCTCTATGGCTACCCTTTGGTGCCATAGGCTCGCAATATTCGGTCACTAACAGTTTCTTCCCAAATTGTCCCATTACTTATCAGCCATACTATTTAACTGCTAACGTACAGGATAATAGCTCGCTTGAAACGTAACCAAATTCCTTCAAGTTACTTCTCATGAGTCACCAAAAGTGCCCTCTCATATATCTTATGGACAGCATCCGGTCGGACAGACGGCGACAACATATACGGTGTTATGCTGAAGGTGTCATTTATTGTTGCTAAAGTGTTGGGACGCAACTCGGCCGTAATATCGTGATGATGCCCAGTCCCTACATGGGGGCTGCAGGGGTATGGTAGAAATAATCCTGAGTAAAGGCTGGGTAACTTTGGTCCTTTTTTCCATATGCCTAACATCAACTACTTCCCCTACTCCTCTTCTTCTCAGAACTTTCATCTCTTCTTCTGTTGCTTGTCCCCAGTCCTCCTTCTCTTCTTACTCAGTTGCTTCTCGATATGTAGTTGGATCAAGTTTATAGTAGGAAAGTCTTACAAAGATTGTTTCTTCAATGGTATCTTGTTGTCTTCTGATTTTATCTTGGAGGTTGGTATGTTTATAGTTGTAGTCACTTAGTAGACTTTCATCCAGATTCCCTCTATTAGCATGATACTTTTAGTTATTATCATGGTTCTTCAACTCTTTATTCTAAAATTCATTGCATTTTTGTCCTTGACTTCTAGAATGTACTATTCCTTTCAATGTTTGGGTTCTTGTTCTTTGTGAATGTCAAGGAGCTGTTGGTACTTCTAGAATTACTAAAGGAGGTATCTGTATAAATGTACTGGGAACTTCTAGAGGAAATATTTGTTCAGGAGTAGCTGATCAAGATATGTGTAGTTCTAGTATCTCTTTTTCTTGATCTTCTGTTATATTATGATAATACTTAAGTGAAACTCTTTCTATTTTTTCAAATTTAATATCCTTAACTTTGGTTACTGTATCTCATTTGGCTATGTATATTCAATATATAGTCAGATTGGAAATGTAACCAACGAGGTGACCTTCTTCTGCAGTTAGGTTTAATTTTCCTTACTTTTCTATTAGAATGTGTATCAATGCATGAGTGAACAATGAATGTAAATATTTGATACAGGGTTTCTGGCTATATAGTTACTCAAAAGAAGTAGTTTTAATCATTGAGTGCCAATATCTATTGTGGAAATAGGCTGCTATAGAATTGGCTCCCCTCTATAGAAATTTCTTATTATCTGTTAGCATGCAATGTACTATTGTAGTAGGTGTTTGATTCATCCTCTCAGCAAAACTATTTAATTCATAATGGTAGGGTGGTGATGTGGTGTGTATAACTCTTTTTTTTGTAAAGAATACTGAAATATCTTGGTAAATATACTCAGTTATATTATCCCTGTGGAAACATTTGATTTGATTTCTAAACTGTGTTAGGATGAGTTCCTACAAATATTTTATGGCTGTTTCTGCTCTATTTTTAGTTTTCAACATATATACCCAACAATAATAAGTATAGTCCTCTACAAAGGTCATGTAGTAATTGTTCTTTCCTAGAAATAGTACTGAGATTTTACCACTTAGGTCAAAGTATACTTTTTTGAACAGTTTTTGTATTCTAATGTTAATTAATTTGGGAGATGAATGTTGTGATTTTTGTCTGTTGCAAATATCACAGTTGAAATCTTTGGGAGTAGGTAGAGGAATATTGTTATCATAGTAATCCTTTATTATACTGAGATATCTGAGCAATTTATGTGGTTCTTTATAGGAGGAAATGAATATCTTGGCCTTATTCATTTTTACATACCACAACTCATCATCCTTCTTTTCTGCTATTATGATTATTCTTGCATCCAACTCCTATCTTCTTCCTTCTTTCACTATAATCGTAACTCCTCTACCATCAAGACTAGATATGGAGACCAATGAGTACTAAAATAATGGTATGTACAGGACTTGCTATAGTATGATTGTATGTGTTGATCCATCTAACAGTAACACTATAAGTCTGGTGTCTCTGATTGCAATTGCCTGATGAATTCTTCCATCTGCAGTTACTATTTTTTCAGAGGTGAGGACAAAGCTTTGGAAGTCACCTTTGTTTAGTGAAATGTGATTTGATGCTTCTGAATCACATAACTATTCACTGGTTGTTTCCCCCATTGACTGTGTTAATATTACTGCTAATATCATTATAGTTACATCTGATAATGACTTTGCAACTGAGGTATCATGGGTGGGTTAGTTCTCTTTTATCTACTTGTAGTTCTTTAATCATTGACACTTGTTCATGGCATATGTTTCATAGCTGAATTCCTTGGATTTACACTATGTGCATTCTTTTTGTACCTTCTTTTTATTCAGGGTTGAAACAATTAATACCTTTCCTTCACTTATTTTTTTCTGCTACTCAGCTGTTGAAGAAGCTGTGGACATTGATATATATTTTCTCCCCTCTAGCTGCTAAGAGATTACAGAGATTTGGATGTTGGTCTTTGACTGAAAGTAGGAAGAAGGCACCTTTGTATTGTTCAGAGATTGTTACTTTATGTATAGTATCCCTAAAGTCATCTACTTCTCCATCACTATTTTCAGTATCTACACATCTCTGTACAAAGCAGTTTCAGGCAATTTTGAAAGATGTGACATAGTCACTTATACTCTTCCCAATAGTAAGTTTAGTGTTGAACAAGTCTTCCATGAGAATCATGTCAGTGGCAGGAGTTTGTTTATTGAAACAATCTTTGAGGGATTGCTATGAATCTGACATATTTGCATGTGCTACTATGTAAGTATGAAATGAGGAGGATATACTTTAGATTAGGAAGAACATGGCTTAGTCATTTTTGTTTTCACAATCCATGATAGTTGTAGTATCTGAGCTTCCTTTTTCTGTTACTGCTAGTTTCTTCCTGATACTATTTATGATGTTCCATAGACTGGCAATCTTGCAGGCTATCTACCATACTTTAGCCTAGGTAGGGTAGTTATCTTGTCTACTAGTAAGTTTTGGATAGTACTTGATAGACATCGAGAGAGGGATTTTTTTTAGAAGATATTGTGTTCTATCTACAAGGTATTGCTTTAGTGTTGTTCAAGCAGATTTTCAAGAGGATACCAAAGTTCTGTGGTTGAGGTCTATTCCATTGTAGTCTTTGTAGTGCATAGTTGTAGAGGTGTTCATACTACTGTTCACAATGGACTGGATCAAAACTTCCAAGACATACAGAGTGACTTCAGTAATAGTGCTTACAGGAGATGAATGAGTCTGCATTGTAGAATTTGTCAATAGTAAATATCTTAGTATCATAGTATGTTCTCATTCAGAGGAAGAGCAGTTGGAGAGGAGGTATGGTTTTTAGTAGTTTGCTTAGGAGTAATGGTTAAGTTTCTTGTAGTATATATTGTTCAGATTTGCAGAAGTAACTTCACAAATCCAGGCTCATAACCTGAAAATATCTATGGTTTGAATGCTTGCTCTTAAGAGAGTTGGCAGTACAAAGTGAACAAATATAGTAGAAACTTAAAGATATTCATAAACTTGTACTAATTATTCTAAGCATAACCGAAGGAGAAAACTTCCTCTATATATACCCTTCCAATGTTACACAAGCAACCACGCAACCATTCCATACCAATGAAATATATCTACAAGTTCTAACACGTGGCTTCAAGCGAGCCACATACATAAAAGGAAATCGTATATTTTAACAAGTTCTGCACTTGTTCTCTCCTAACCGTCACTTCGATGCGTCAGGTAGATCAGACAGCACTACCGGTAGACACCCGCAAAATCTCAATTGCGGCCTAGATTTCTGAAACGGACGAGTTCTCATACTATGTTCACGGATTGTGGGAAGATGAAGATTTTTTTTTCATTCTTTTTCTTTGATGGAGAGAGCAAAATGAGAAAAGCAATTAAGCCGTAGACCGCAGCAGCGTCAAGCTCATCATGGCTACCATCGCCTCCTGCGGACTGGTCCGCCAGCCACGGCAAAGTATACTAACGCACCCGGAATTCGTTGGAAGATCTGCACCGAGCATGATCGGACATAAGAATACGTTTTGTCCAGTGGTTGACATGCTATTACCCTACTCTGCCTCATGACGCACTTCTTGAGGCCCGGTGCAGATAGGATTTCGACAACTCAGCCAGAGTATTAGAGGCTATGTTTCTGGGAAGCTTAGTCCCCTATGTAGCTACTTCACGCGTAATTACGGCTATTTTGATAACCCCTAACTTTGAGGCTGGGGCTAAGTACATGAGCATCAAAGTATTATACTGTGCATGCTGTTCAGTTAACCATGGATAAAGGTTCACCCGTACTTTCACAATGTGCATGGGATGCTTTGTGATGTGCGAAGGGCCATGAGAAATTGTAGACATTGACAAAATACTTTACTGGAATCTTTTTATGAAGTCAGCGCTAGAGGGCAGTGGGTGACCGTCCAACAGGATAACAAGGTTGTAGGACTATCTCAATGTCGCGAACGGGTGTCATGGACTATCACTCTGTAGCATAGGTTGCCACGTACCAGACGCTGGAGGGGCAACATCTCACTACAGACAATTCCATAGGACACTAAGAAACAAACATGAAACGGACAGAAGTGGTATACGCAAGAAAAAGTACGGCTGATAAGCTGCCGAAGCGATTTAATCACGGCTTCTCAGCGGTCCTGAAGATACGTGTATCAAGTGGAGGAATCGGTAATTTACTGCCCTATGACATGATGGTCTTGTGTGTGAATTCTTGTGTTCATTTGGAGATGTGGGTGGGGTTCGGCTAGCCTCCAATTGTGAAGCAGAACTCTGCAGCCGTGCAGCGTGCGCAGAAACTAAGTTTTTCCCCCTAGAGATGTGGACTGGATGATGGTGAAATACGAAGATGCCCTCTTCACACTAGCGTATTTAATTTCTGTTAAACACAGACTACTAGTCGTCAACCATAAAAGCAATTGTTCCCAATATCGCTGTTTCTTCAAAGACCCACAGCTCTCTGACCTCCTCTAGATACGCAGCAAACACAAAACACGATCTCGGTAGCCCGACTTATAGTTAATATGCAGAATGAACAAAGCCCTAAGAAACCAATAGAGCAACCATTAGCACGGACGCATAGCAATTGTCACTACCAGTGGTTACTTGAGGAGAAATTCAATATGATGCGATTGGGATTCATAACCAAGAAACAGAACCAGCATCTTGTGTTCTGGGTCGGTAAAGGTAATCCTTGTCAAGATCGCTCCCATCCATATCTTCAACAGCCATTGCCTAGAACCTCTAGAACTAACGGAAAATCATTGCACAGTATCCGAAGCAATAAAAAATGGCCCAATTCCACGGAACGAGCTAGATATCTGTCTCAGGCCAGTGGGGAGCCCTCTCCCATCGCTAGCCATTGTCTCCGGCTGGACGGAGGCCTATGAGAAAATGCTTTCGGATACCCGACTATGGATGAGATCAGGGCATGGTGGTATTAGAAAAGTCTTCTTGCTAAAATGGTCAAAGACCCCTTTACACGAGATTGGATGTGATTTGGAGGTTTATGAGTGGGACAAATATACTAAGGCAGCGCGCCTTTCACAACACGAGGTCAGTAACGCCTTTTAATGGCCGGTGTACGTGTTGGCTCTGGGACTTGGCTGATTGGTAAAATAAGGTGGTGCTCCCAGAAAACGAGGATTTAGACGAGTTGCAGGTAGTCAAAGTGCTATTTAGCGAAATCTTTGGCAAAAAATTCCCTGACACCGATCCCAACTCCAGTTATCTTTTTTCACTGGGTCGATTACGCTCAATTGCAAGGAAAGCGATTGAGGAGGATGGCTATGGATTGAGGACAGTGGAATCCGACCGAAAAGCACAAGCAGCAGAATTGGCCAGGCCCAATATTTCAATCGTCCGAGAGCTGAACCAACTGCAAGTTCAGCTGTCTCCTGCAACGGTCGGTACAGGGGCTTTTGGACAAGAAATTTTAAGTCCAGAACAGGCTCCCAATACGCTACCTGCCAATAGTGGCCCAAATGTGCTGCTCCTTAACGGGAAGCACCCGGATGCTTCTCAACCTCCGACATCTCCAAACAACACCCCTGCCGGAATTCCCCCAGAGGGCTGCGAAAAGCCGAATGACGTCAACCTCTTACCCGATCCAAGTGCTACTCCCCATAATGCTACCGGCCCTACGCCAGATGGCACAAATAAACCCACAGACACCAAGAGCCCTGGATCCAGTTCACCATTTTTTGCTCCACCTCTTGAGCTCCTACCTCAGCCTATTAGAGATGCCCCCAATCCACCCGGCCTAGAACCCTTGGGCTCAGAAGGGGGTCAAACGAGTCCACCAGGAGTGTTGAGCCCTCCACGAGACGATCAGGAGCTACCTCCCTCTTCTCTAGCCAATACAGAGTTACCAATACTCCTCGAGGATTGTGAAGAGAACTTACCAGGTGAGTAAAGTTTTGGTGCTCTTTAGTATGATTTGCGAGTTTTACGTAGGCTAATATATATCCTGGGAAAAGATCCGAGGGACCCAATGCTCCTACATCAAGTCAACACATCTGGGGATATTCCTGGGAATACGATTGGGGATAAAATCTCCGAGCGAGTTTCGAGCAAGGGCACCCCTTCGGAATTTCTAGAAGATGTTCCAAATCCTTCTGAGACCCATGTCCCTGATTATACAGATAAATATCCGGATATTAAACCGGAATCGAGCCCATCTACTGGTGGCGATAATGTGCTTATTGCAGAGCCAAATCCAACAGATGCGGAAGATGTTGAAAAGTTCGATCGGGAAGCTAGCAGCTTGGGGGACCCCGATTCCTCTACTTTGGCCCCTCAGATGGAAAACTCCGAAGATACAAACAACAGTTCCTCGCCCACTGGCAAACACGCTGATACTGAGCCACCCGCAACTGACGCTAGTGCTCACTCGCCCAATGAGCCAAATGCCGAGATAATCTCTGAGAACACGCCTCAGAAATTAGATACAATGAATGATATTCCAATTGAAAGGGAATCAGAGAATTATGCGGATCCTCTTGAAAAGGCTGAACTTTCTCCCCACGACTCCGAGTCCATTAGCATTGGCCCCATCGATAGTTCTGGGCTTCAGAATGAAGGAAACGAGGAGGGTACATATTCTGAACCTCTGAGACTAGCAAACGCGTCGCCACCGCCAATAGAAGATTCAAACCTTGCTAGGAGCTCTGAAAATGCTTGTGCTACTGGGGAAGGCGATTTTGTTCAAAATTTCGAGGCCACTCCCGGAAGTCCAGAGAAATGGAGTTCACCACTTAACTCCTCACAAGATTCGGATGTATCGGATATCTCATACACCTCAGACATTTCAGACGCCTCAGACGCCTCGAAGCTTAATAAAGATACCGGCACCTCAGAGGAAACCGATCCCGTCATCAATCCTAGCCTTGATACGGAATCTCCCGAGGAGGCTAGTCCGCCATTGGATAACGATATCTTGGAAGCTTTGAAAGATAATGATGCTGTTGGGGAGATTGATGCTACCAATAACCCTGAGAGCTCTTCTGAGCCCATCGATAGAAATATCGGTTCCTTTGAATCGCTTACGAATCCCTCACAGGATTTAGAACCTTCGGAGGCTACTACGGGTATCGAGTCTGAGAAAGAAAACGATCAAAATAATAATCTCGAGGCCAATTCTGAATCTCTACAGGACGAAAGGCCACATTCAATTCAGCCGACGGACTTAGATACCCTAGAGGCTGCCGATGGGGCTGGCAACATTGGTGAATTAAATTCTATCAATGATCCTAATACCGGCTCTATATCTCCAGAGGAGGTAAAACAAGCTCAGGCGCGGTCGGCAGATGTAGGCAACCCTGAGGCCCATGGAGGTGCTCAGGATACCGTCGAGGTTAGCGATCCAAAAGCCGATTTTAAACCTTCCGAAGAGGCGAGTTCAGTGCCGAACTCACCACAGCAACCTGAGGTTTCGAGGATGGCCCAGCCTGACACTGAGGGCCCTGATGAAAAAGTTAATGAAAAGGACAAGGTTTCGAACATTATCGATACTATCGATTCTATTGAAGTAATAGTCGATATAATATCCTCCCCACAAGATCCAATTACCCCCGTAATAGAGAATATTGTTCAAGATGAAACATCAGTCGCGGTCGATGGCACCACGGATGGTACCATCACTGGAGGGGAATCTTTGCCAGAAAATATGACATCACCAAAGCTGGCTCTGAGTTTTGCAACCCAGAATACACCCGAAGATGCTGCGTTAGAAGGTGGTTCTGCCCCAAAGGATGTCGGGAAATATGAAGTTGCAGATTCAGAGGACAGATTTGTGGATACGGAGGAGGAATTCAGTGCTCTCAAACCACAAATAAGGGAAGAAATCAAGAACTCAGAACCCGAAAATCTCCCAGCGCCGGAACTTCAAACTGGTGTCTTGTTTGATCCTCTGGGACCTACTACGAGTGATGATCCAAGTACTTCTTCTTCCTGTGATAGCGCTGGCATAACTATTACCACGAAAGGACTTGAGAGCATTGCGAGCCCCCCTTCCGCCGGTAGCATCACAGATAACATTGGTCGTGGAGATGTCAGTGAAGAAACGGTGGGTGCTACATCCTCGGATCGAGCACATATCAGTCGGGGTAGTGGCGGCCCGGTCGAACCGGAGGCCGACATGGCATCTGTTAGAGATTCGCCGGATGATAGCACTCCCAAAATTAACGAAGAGGCCTCACCTGCCCCAGAGCCGTTGCATGAGGGACTTGTAGCGACACCCCCGGAAAATGCCGTAGTGGAATCAGAAGCAATTCAAATGCCAGATGAAAGCTCAGCGACAACTACCAAGCCGATTTCCGACCGTCAGTCGGGGCAATCGGAGTTCGATGTACTTTCTCGTGACACTTCTAATGCCATCTCCACCGACGTAGATGGTATGGAGCAATGTGATCCCAATTCCCAGAAGGAGATCTTGAGATCTGAAACGTCCAAGGGAGACATTGAAATCGGAGATGGCGTAATAAGCAAGACCGAGATTACTTCTGAAGACAAAAATGCTCCTACTAAAGATCTAGTCGAAGGAGTTAACCTTAATTCAGATATAAATCTAGATGCGAATAAAAGTGAGTCCCACTTCTATAAATATCATTATCGCTCGCGGGGGATCATATCAATACTAACTTTCTTAAGCAATAGAAATTGTCGAGCAGAATATTACACGTATGAATTCGGACTTTAAGAGCCCCGGAACCTCTGCTGCTGAACAAATGGCTTTGAGTCTACCTTCGAGCGATCCTGCTGATGACAAAAGGGGAATCGAGGACGAGGCTAGCATCCCATTCATCCTCGAAAAAACAAATTCTAGTCCATCCACAGGGGAACTTCGTCAGGCTTCAACTATCAGCGAGACCACAGATGACTACTTTACTGACAATGTCCGTTTGCCCGGTAATGCCCTTGGGATTCAATTTTTCGGGAGCCAGGCCTTCCAGAGTGACAGTACTCCCGGGAATCAAGTGGAGAATGTCGGCCCTGAGTTCGATTCTGATGATACGGCCTCTCCGCAAAGCAATTCTTCAGAGATTTTTAGCCCTGTTGTCCGCGATATCGAACATCCTACAACCTGTGCTCTCTCCAGTCCTGAGGTCTCCAAAGTTAGTTTGCCACAATTTTCCATGCCAAATATCTCGAGTCGGGTCGCAAGCCTCTTCTCTCCGACTAACCGAATTGGATATTTTGCGGCGAATATTCGCCCGTTGCCGAGATCTTATGACGAGAATTCAGACATTACGGTAGATGCTGGATCTGATATGTCTCCTAGGAAGGGGGATTCCGGGGACTTTTTCGATACATATTCTGATGTCTCTGGAAACAGCCCTGATTTAACTGAAATTACGGGAGTTCTGGGTACTGAAGGGAGCATCACGTTATCGCAATCATTGGATACGCCTCATAGCCATCAAGTGAATCTTCTCCAGAACCCTCAAATCATCACTACTCGCCAGTCAGCCTCTGCTAAAATAGGCGAAAAATCTGATTTTAGTGGAGTCGTGTGTAGGAAAGAAGAATCTGTTTTCTTCCAGTCGCATGAGGTAGCTGTGGAATCAAATGTGGGTTCACGAAAAGCCACTCAGGAGGTTGATGAAATCGCGCCGAACAAGGCAGATATAGGATCTGCAGGATTTGATGCAGTCCCAGACTCCTCGCCGGCTCCGCGGGATGATCAGAATGTGCCCGAATGCTCTAAATGTAGGCAGGCTGCGGCGCTGGGAGGCTCAGGACAGAAGATAAGTGAATATGCGCCGGCCAGAAATTCCAAATATCTTGAAGAGGAGGGTAACCTACAATCAAAAGTGAGTCTTGCACTCTTAATACCTGATCAGGCGATAATAAAATGCTGACCTTGATAGGTTGATATTCAGTCCGATAGGAGGTTATCTGTCTCAAGCGTGTATACCTATGTGTCGTCGCTTTTGGGAAAACCAGCACTCCCAAATTCTCCTACGACACAGTCGAAGTCCAGTCATATTGAAGTCTACAATTTTGTGGATATTGGTGATATTCTACAGGAGGTAGCTCCTGCGATTAAAACACCTGGCACTCGGCGGCCTAGGGATCGCCACGAGAGAAAGATTTCCTGGGGCGACATAGTAAATGGGACAAATAAGGAGACACCGGAGGGTCCGGGCAGTCTTGAGGAAAGCTCGCCAGGTAAGCCCCGCCTGTTGTTAATTGGAAATCACCGAAAGTGCAAATGCTGACAATTCAAAGACCAGATACTCCCACCACCACCACCACCACCATCCGCTAGTGCTGAAGGAAATTCTGCTTCTGATAAAGGCCCATATGCAGGAGATCCTCTTAGTCTCGGTGTTCGATTCGGGGATAATGTGTGCTCATTGACTTCCACTAATTTTCACTCCAGTGAAAGTTCAACTTCGGATGGAAGGGTTACTAAAGCAGAATCGAATCCATTAACCAGAACCAGCCCTGCATCGGAGCACTATGAAGAAACCCCATTCACACATATTAAAGAGGAGGTGGTCCAAATTGCAGCGGCCAGTCATTGCAGGCGGAAATCGGACGAAACCGAAGATAAGGAATCCTTGGTAGCTTCTCCCCCACCCAAGACTAGAACAGTCAATCAAGCTACAGCATTATCCCCTATAACGTCTCCAGTTCTCACAAATTTGTTCCAATCTTGTAAGTTAATTCTAGTTCTACTCCCGTTTCCTTAGGTACAGATGGCGTACTAATGAGCGGTAATTTACCGAATAGGGCTTGATTCTCAGGGAATACCCTCCTTTGCATCTAATTCAACGCAAAAAGAAGCCCCAACTCCAGCTATCGGGCCACTTGGAGAATGTAGCAACACTAGATCTCCAATGGTTGGGCGTACTCCTCGCGTTGGAGCGGAATCGCCACGCCTTGGGGGATGGGGGCGAGCCTCTAGCTTTCATGCGTCAAATTCCACGAGAAGCCTTAGCCCAACCACTACCGTGACCCAGAGCCCAGATACTAATTCTTTTGGGAGCGCAAGGTATATGCATAGTGGGAATGACGCCAGGAGGATTTATCCAGTGGGTGGTAGAGTTGCTCCACTGCCTCCCCTATCTGGCCCTTCTGTGCGAGGGATGCAGGACGGGAGATATCAGAGTGTGATACAGGAAGAGCGGGAGGAGTTTGCCCAAACTTTTATGAGCGAGTCGAACCTAATAAGGTATGACTATCCTTGCAGAAATTGTGATGTTAGACCTTCGTGCTAACGATAACGTGCTGTGCCTCAAATAGCCCCGATCGATTCTCAAGGCTCGAAGTTGTTATCAAGAAGTTCGCTATCGAGCATTTTAGCCAGCTTCCCAAGAGTTTGAGGGTGGTGGGTTACCTTATACCTTCAGCAAGTATAAATTACTAAATGTTTATAGTATGAGTCTTCTGCATCACTCGATAAAGCGCCATTCCCCCCGGAGTTTCTTTGCACATCTTCACTAGGGAAAAGACTACGCATAGCAGCTGTTCAGAATATAATCTGCCGCTATCTCGTCAACAACATCTTCACGGCCGTTGTTCCTAGCTTCTGTTTTAATATGCAAGCCATAGCAGCGGAATTGATGAAAGTGGATCCATTGAAACAAGCACTTTGGCAAGTCCTAACCGTTGAAGCTCTGGAGGCCTTACCACAGCACGAAACAGCATCCGCAAAGATTCGGCAAAAGACAGTTAATGAAATTCTTGTCAGCATTGGAGCCATATCTGCCTCATCAGCAGCGGCTCTTACAGAATCACTTCAGGACCTCATCAAGACTGCCCAAGAGGCGTGGGAGCCAACATTCAAGTCGAAAGCTCAGACGATCCCGGAGGTTGATGTTGAAAACGGATCTGCGAATTTCAAAATGGACCCCGAAGACTCCCTCGTAAGACAGCAATCCGGATTCCAGGCTGGATGTGTCGCTCGTCCAGTGCTATGCCTGTTCCCAGCAATTTACCAAATGGTCGACGGACGCGATGTTCTCGTGGCGCCCGGAAGAGCACTGTTCTCGGACTTTTACTATTCCACGGAAATGGAGCTGCAAGCCAAGCTCAAGACCTGGACTTCAGACCAAAGATATGCCCGCCGCGCATCATTCACGAGACCGCCGTCCGTTCCCCACCACAACCACCACCGTTCCCCACATCCTCCCGCATCTCCAGAATTCCAGGGCGGCGGCGACGGAAGGTGGAGCTCGAGGCGCATGTCGACTCACGAGCATTTCGGACACAACCAATGGTGCTCGCACCCTAATGACATTGAAGACGAAACCATAGACTTCTGGGACGTGTCCTCCCGTCTGATGGAGTGCGACCAGAAAGTCCTAACACACGAGAGGAGGAGAAGTACCGGATCACAACCCTTTTCTGAAAGACGTAGTTCGTACGTCAGCCGAAGTCAGTCTTTCAGCAGCAGTGGCAGGAGGGAGTCTGCCTGGCATGCTGGTGGCAGTAGTTGTAGCAGGCGAGGGTCTGTCTACGAGGGTAGGGTGTCTATGGGTGGGAGGAGGGTGTCGTTTTATGATGGGAGACGGGAATCATTTGGTGGGAATAGGGATTATTGTGGGAGGTAAATTTGTTTCTTTGATGTGTTTGGTTAGTTGTTTGGGAAAATTGCCTTTTTTTTTTGGTTATCGTTATCCCGGGAGTGCTTTTATGTTTTCTTTTTCTGCTTTTTTTTTTTTGGGAAGACTTACTTGGGTCTTCTTTTTTTTTTTTGATATCGGTTTGCAACATATGCGCTGCGCTGCTTTTTTCCTGCGATTTGTTTGGTGCGGTTTACCGGTAGAAGGATTGGCGTATATCTAGCTGAGCATTTAGGTGCATTAGCATACAAATGAGGATAATATATGCATGGTTTTTGGGATGATTCACTTGTTTGATACAAAACAATTACAGTAGAGTACTCGCGCATGGGTCTAAAGGGCGGAAAACTTTGGGCAAAACGAGGATCAGGAGTGTCGATCAAGGTGTGTAGGTGGAAAAGGGGCCGTGTTTCAGGACATCTAAAACCTGAGCTGTTGCACAAACTCACTGTCCATGATGAAGTGCAAAGAAAATTGTGCGCCCGATAACACTACATATACATGCTAGTAAGAATAAGCAAATAGTAACAAAGTAGAATGCTAGTAAGTAAGGAAAGGGGATAATGATACTACAAAAGTAAAGAACAAAAAGCTAACTGAGAGGAAGAGGAGATGCTGTGTACAAGTATTATTAAGATACTCGAGCACTGTACATACTCTCAATCCGGTTTCCTGATGTCTGCCAAGACAGCATTTTTTCCACATTGCAACTTGTCTCTCAACTTCCCCGCCTAACTTTGCTGATCTTTTTTTTTTCCGCCCTTAAAACCCATGTCCGAGTACAAGCGATTGAAGTAAACCCTGGCGCGCAAGAAAACATGGAAGGCGAGTGTGTAAAAAAAAAAAAAAAAAAAAAAAAAAAACGGAATCTTTGGCGAGAAATCCAAAGTCTTGAACAAGTTCTTCTACCTTAACCAAGTTTCTAAACTGTCAGAGCCTGTTTGAGCGTATTTGCTAGGAAAAACGGCCAATCGAAAGATCACTTGTGAGTGTTTACCCGCCCACCCTCTGCAAGATTCTTGCATTGCGCTCGTGGGGGTTTGCGGAATGGTTGGTTTGGGTTAGGTGGTGTGTGAATGCGCCGAATGAAGTTGATGTGGGATTTACCGGTTTATGGGCAAGTTAGTTGGCATGACGATATGAATGATTGAATTTTCGGGGAGGTTTTTTTTTTTTTTTTTTTTTTGGCGGTAAAGTTCGGTGGTTGGGGGTGCGGTGGCTTACATAATAACAAGGAAACGCCTCCAAAAGTCGTGGATTGGGCGAGTGAAATGCGCCAGAAAATTATTATGTACAGTACAACATAAAGTATTCTTATAATTGCACTCACTCATGTCTCTGTGTGTCGACTTTTAAGTACATTGCCAGAGATATATAAAATGCCTCCTTGGAGTTCTTCCTATCATATTCTAAAAAGTCTTGTTGTGTAATCAAGTCACCTGGTATGTGTGTTTTTGGTTTTTATCTTTTTTTTTTTGGCCATGTTATCTTTATTTGTAACCCTAACCTATAACATACATATTGTGTGTAAGTTACTGTATGTTTGAAGCAATAGCCGTGAGATGATTAGGCTTCGCCCAATGATTATTGTGTAGTTAGGATACGGTAAGTCACTGGCGGTGGATTTACTGCTGTTTAGTCTGGTAAAACTTTTTGTATGATACTCTACGGCACTGTACTGTACTGTACTGTACTCCAGCGAGCAAAAACTTACAATGTCAATCAGAGTAAATCATTTTTGCATAATTCTTTTTTTATTCAAAAAGTTGTGATAATATTTCCATCAAAGGCAAAGTTGCCCAAAACGCTATCCACATACGAAAGAAACTCCCTTCCATAAATCGTAAACATCAAATGTCACTCAATGATCTATTCCCGCCGCCAGTAATTGGATCAACTATATACTCTTCGTTAGCCATACCATACATCCCCCTCACTCCAAAGAAAAAGATTTTGTAAAGTAAATCACAAGAAATCACTCACCCAACCAGTATACTGCGTCTCCTTCATTTGACTCTTGACGATGTCTAAGCGCTCTTTAATTCAATTGCGTGGTTAGAACCCGAAGAGCTCAAAATATACTAAAAAAAAAAGGAAAATGACTGAAGATCATACCCCGTGTGCAGTAAACCAAGTCTCCAACTTCAGGGTCTTCTTCCAGCTCTTTAATGTAGCTTTTTGCTTGGTCACTGTTTCCGACGAGACTTATTTGGAAGGCCACCGCTGAATAAAGGGATTATGGTTAGTCTGGTGGTGGAGGTGGTGTAAGAGAGAGAAAGAAAGAAAGAAGAAACAAACATGAATCGCCATAAAATTCCTCATTACCCGGCCCCGGTAACCTTTTAAGCTCATTCTTGCAATTGAGTATTGTGCGTTTTAATTCGCCCCTGTCTTCACCTGCTGGCTATTCCCCAGCAATCATTTCGTCAGCTAACCCCCCTCCCCCCAATCTGCCCAAGAAGGTGCTGGAGGAAAAACGAACCTGTCCATCGGTAATAATAGTGATAAGCACAGGCCTAACCAATTTCTTTTCCCTGGCCTTCTGAATAATCAATGGTTCTACAATCTTATTCCGAAGCACGGTGCCCAATCTTGTCCCGCCCTTGGGATTGATGCCCATGATGATCTCGTCCAGTTTCTTTTTGTCGTGGATCTCGTTGTAGTCTTTGTCACCTTTGAAATTCAAGAACTTGACTGAGATGCCCTCATCCCGAAATGCGGTGCACACGTCTGAGATTGTCAAGATTGCTTTGCGCATCATCTCGTAGCGCCCGTCGAGCTTCATGGAGCCTGAATCGTCTATTCGGATTTGTTAGTAATTATCGAGGTTTTGTGCAAATAAGGATGGATGTACCGCATAGAATGACAGTGTCGTAGAGCGCCACTTTGTTCAGGTCGGAGAGGTGGTCGTAAGACACTTGCATGTTGTCGCAGACCTGCTGCCCGGTTTCGGAAAGTCGGCGGGAGAGTCTCTTCAACCACCGTTGCGAGCCATTGAAGAATACGCCTAAATCCTTCTTTTTCGAGACTTGTAGGGAGTGGGTGAGGTAATCCTCTGGTAGAATGAGTTTCTATCATTATGAATTATGATTGGTCAGCCATCTGAAACAGTGGAGGGGGAGAAGTGTGTAGAGAAACGAGAAGCTATACAATAACCGATAGATTTCTCGCCTTGTACTCCTCGTTGAAGCTATTCTCATTATTACTCTGATTGTTGCCAGAATGGTGGCCGCTGATATGGCTCTGGTTACTGCTCCCGTTGGTAACAGTAGCCCCGACCACTGTAGGCCCGACCATTGTAGGCCCAGGCTCGCCAAATACCTCGCGGTTATTCGAGTCCAATAGACCAACATCATCGTCACCTGAGCCTACTTCGTCTGAGTCTTCATCGAGGACTTCGCATCCCTCCGGCCGGAACTTATCCTCGCGGATAAACCTCAGCGCGGTATTCCGTAACAGGGGAACGGACATGGAATACTCCTTCTCTGCGTCCGCCCCCTCCGGTAATTTGAAAGCACACATATCCCCCAATTTTATCTTCACGTCTTGTGAGTTGGGAGTTCCTGGTATGATCTCCTGTGTTTATATACACCCTCAACGTTAACTATTAACACCTTACAAGATAAAAGAAATGTGAAAAGTAGAAAAACCATACCTCTCGTTGCTTCATGATGAACATTACACCATCTGGCCGATTCCTCACATACTCGTAAACCTTCAATTCGCAACTCACGGCCGCCGTCGGTTTATCCATCTCCCATTTGAGTATAAGCACCATCTTGGTTGTACCGTTTCCACATTCCATGTAGTCGCGCATATCCCTGAACATGTCCTTGCCCGTGTGGGACCAGCCAGACATCACCACAACAGTCGGTAAGCTGACGCCCAGCGGACGGAAGCAGGCGTCCATTACTGGTCGGCGGGTTTTATTTCGCTCGGCGAATGCTTCGAACACTGAGTGATTGTTAGTATAGGGAAAGGGGAAAGGAAGACGCAGACGGTTGACATGCCAGATCCACTCCACATCGCTAAAACCTCAACATTCTCCATGCCCACAAAACCAGACATTATCATTCTAGCACGCTCCGCGACGAGCCATTGCACGTGTGTGTCATGATCAGTTGCGGTTCTAGAACCTCTGTCGGCGGCTCTGCTTCTTACGCCGTCCATGGTGTCCATAAGATGTTATAGATCTCTTTTTTAAGGTAGAAGCGCAAGAACAGAAAGATTGACTGATAGTACCGTAATTGGGGGTGTTTCCTAGAATAGTTTCGTAAGACATGAGTGTGTGCGAAACATAAATATATATTGGAGGGGCGGTCGTGATAAGGCTGTGATAAATGTTGCGCGGGGATGGGCCACCAATTTCAGTGCCAGGTGGGTAATTGCGGCATCCTATAAGTGTAAATCAGCATTGCATGCACGTATATGTATGAAGGCTTCACTCCCACTTGAAGTACTACTGTGCATGTGTTTTTGAGAGGGGTGTGGAGAGCGATGATAGGCTTGTATCTGTGAATGCGTCGGTTAATCGAGGTCCTGTATGGCTGTTTAAAGTGATTGTTTAATAGGTTGGCGAAGGTGGGGTAACTCACACTTGATCGTGAACTCAAGATAACTAACACTTATAACTGACCTGATATGAAGCACCCACACAGACGTAATTAAGCCAGAAAGGTACACTTACAAGCACGACTAAACAATCCCAACCAGGCTTAGTCAACCATCACCACCAACTACCAATTCAGACTGTAGGTTTATTCCGACACTGCGCACGAAAAAAAAACCCGCAGAAGCAAATCGCCAACCTGCTCAACCATGTACCGTACCACACATGAAAGACCCCCCAACCCAAATAAACCGGCCAGGAGAGAGGATGTGATGTCCTTGACAAGCGCAACAGGAACACAACGTCTTTAAACACAGATCAAACCCACCATACAAGTACATGTCTCACCAGTTGACCGCCCACTTTTTGTAGTAATCTATACTTACGTGCTCGATTGTGAATTTATTATATTACGACAACAAGATGCGCGAATGTCCTGCATGACATGATAGTAAATCATTGTCTCTCATATTAAGCTACCGTACAGTAACATAACTTTTCACAGTGTGAAGTGGAGTAGAGTAGATTGTCGTTTTCACAAAGTTGTAAAATGGGAATGTGGGGATACTGTATCGTAGGGTTACACTGGCTGAGAGTGGGCTTATGGGATCAGAGATACAAACCTCCAATGGAAGGATATCGATTCTGCACCGCAGTTGGTTGACTGGCGGTATGCTTTACTTGTAGCAATGGGCAAGTACCTTCCCACGCGTATCTCGAATATCAATTGTTAAGACAACCGAGTGACCCACAATGACTTAGGAGAACATTTCAACTTCACGGGCGCAGTAACGATAATAACATTGGAGGATGGAAAAAAACAATTTATTATGATTTCCGGAATACATTTTCAAATTAAAAGCTCGCGCGTAAAGTATCTATCTCCGTTCCACGTTTCCCCTCCCAGTTTATCCCTCTCCTCTTCCAGCCAGGTTGCCATTTCAAAACCTAAGAAACTGAAGCAAAGCAAATGTAACAGTAGAAGAACTTGGACAAAAAAAAAAAAAGACTTGCAAATGCGAGTGGTGGATGGATTTGAGGAGAGAAATGAGGTGATTTAAGGAAGGCAGTACCCTCCCTGTATTATATTCGTTAGCCGATGTTTAAAGAAAGAAGAAGGGTATGGGGAAGCTCACATCAATAATAACATCACTACCCGTCATGAACGAGCTAGCCGGGGATGCAAGGAACAACGCAAGGTTGTTAAGCTCATCCTCGTTACCAAGACGATTCATGGGAGTACGATCACACCAGATCTTCTTCTGAGCTGCGAGGGCAGGGGCACGGTTGAGCTCGGTGTCCATGTATCCCGGAGAGACGGAATCTTTGGAAATTTTTAATTAGTTATCCAGCAATGACGAGTAGATAGATTGGGAGATACTTACTAACGCGAATCCCATACTTCGACCATTCGAGAGCAAGGGAGGCACCAAGGTGTCTGACAGCAGCCTTGGAAGCGTTATAGCAACATTGTTCCTGGGGATAATTGACAATGTGCGAGGACATTGAGGCCATCAAGATGATAGATCCACCGCTAAATTGCTTCATCATTTGTTTAGCGGCTTCCTGGGAACACTTCATAAGTCCGCTGACGTTGATGTCCATAAGACGTCTGAAACGGGCCATGGGGTATGTCTCGGCCGGCATATTAGAACTATCAATCATTAATCACTGTTAGCAACTGCCCCGGATAATAATAATAAATGGTAGACAGAAGTGATAACATACTCTGCAATACCAGCAGAACAAAGCAACACATCAACACTTCCCAAGTCCTTGACGATCTGGGTAAAGACCTTCTCAACAGCCTCGTCCTTGGTAATGTCAACCTTGTAAAAGAAGACAGGCACGTCATAACTTTTAGTAAGGGTCTCCGCCGCAGCTTCTCCCTCTGCTTCAAGGATATCCAAGATAGCAGCACCACGAGCGCCAGCTTGGAGGAAACCTTCAGTCATGTTGAAACCCAATCCACGAGCTCCCCTATCATACACATCACCATTAGCATTCACCCACACCAACACCGTGGATAAATAAACAAACACAGACGAAAAAAAAAACACTCACCCAGTAACAACACAAACCTTCTCCACAAGCGAAAAGTTACGAATAATCCTCGGAAGCTGCGCCATCTTGTCCCCAGACTCAAGTTTTAACTGGACATCAACGAAAGCGGCGGCACTCCCCGGACGACCAGTGCCAACTACCATATCATGCGTGCGAGAAACGTCGCCCTCGCAGGTATTACCATTAGTGGTAAAGTCAACCAAGAGGGCGCCGCCATCGGCGGAATCAGTGGAACATTCGCAGTCAGTACAGGTTGGTTTCTCTCTAGGACAAGGCATGGTTTTATCTATTCAAGGAGTGAAGTAAGGAGGGGGGAGAAGTAAAACTGTTTATTTGTGAGTGAAGAAGTGGAAGTTTTTTTTTGTGTTGCGATGTCGAGGATGATGGAGTGTAAGGTGCTTGTCGTGATGGGGAGGAAGAGGAAGGGAAGGAATAAATACGAAAGTGAAGGGGTGCGTTTTTTCTCAATTCAGCGGTCTTGGAGGGCAAGGGATTGTACGCAAGTGGGCAAACCCCAGCTAAAGGGCTTCCTCCGGGCCTCAATATTTGCCCTTTAAACAAATTGTCAGTGGCGAGAGACGCAGGGCATAAAGATATTTGTGTGTTTTGTGTGGGGCGTTGGCACTCTCTTTATCGTGAGACTCCTAGGAAACGGTGTCGATTGATAGGTCATGACGAGAGTGCAATGGCTTACGAAATATTTACACTGCAATTTAAACAAACCAGAAAAGAATTTACAGCTCTAATTCAGTAGAGTCTTTCTAACGTCCCCGCATGATGCTATACATGCTTGAATAAAGTTTAGCACTGGATGGATCGGGATACTCATGACTAGACGTAAAGCTTTCAACTGACACCGTACTGGCGTAAACTGTAGTATTGGTAACCGAAAATACTTTAAAAGGATCTCTGCACATCTGACAGGAAGCGGAAAACAACTAATTCACTTCAATTCGATACATATTTCACCCGATGCCAAATATCGCAACCAAAATGAAGCCTACACAGGCGGTATCATTAATTTCTAATAAAGTACGCTGACAAAACGAATGATCAAAGGAAAGGAAAGGAAAGGAAAGAAATTTACTCAAAGCAAACAAAACGAATCAATAAGACAAAACCCCACCACTTCCTACTCCAAATATTACAACCCCAATAGCCATACAGCAATCGTTAGAATATACACTCCTCACCCCGCTAACTGCCCGAAGGAAACAAGCCTTTAGTACTCCGCCAGCCTCAACTTCCTTCCAACAGCCCTTCTTGACGCAGCCTTCTCTGCTGGCTTTCGATGGACTTCGTTGTTCAGCAAGTGCTTAACACTGCCGGAATCAAAGTATCCGTAGCCACCAAGCATTCCTCCCTCCCCGTCGCTTTCTTCTCTACTAGTCGTCGAAGTGCTTTCGTCGCCGTCCTTGACACGAACAGGTTGTCTGGGGACTGTTTCAACAGCCCTTCCTGAGCGGCTCTTCGTCCTCGCAGTCATCAAAGCTGGGTGGGTTGAATCAACAATTGGCTGCTCCTCATTTTCTCTTGCCCGAGTTCTGATAGGAGAAGCAGCAGCGCGGCGCTGGGTCTGTCGAAGCATATGTCGTACTTCCAAGAGGTAGCTTTGAAGGGTATCAACGAATCGCTTTGTTTGTCGGTGTTTGCTACTGACCGAGATGGAGATGCTATCGCCCTTGATAATATACCCGATACCAAATCCATCCCCACTGGTAGGTCCGAATCCAAACAATCTCAAACTAGGATTACCGCAGTTACTGGTACTTAGAATAGTGTTGTTAATCTTATCCCATCCGGGATCGGAGAAGATGCTGGGGATATTCTGGGGAGGCTTCTGTCCCTGATCTCTAGTAGACCCAGAAATTGAGCTGGTGTCCGAGAAGCTTCTTGAGCGCCCTTGATTCAGTGGGCTGTGCTCATAACTACCTTCGACGGGGGAAGATCCGTATCCGTCGCTGCTCATACCGTTGAGGGAGCCATCGGTATACTGAGATTCCTCATCCAAGCCTCTCTGCCATACGCAGAACAAGGCATACAAATGTCTGTCCTGACCCAACCCTTTCGCACACTCCTTCGTGGTTGCAGTGTGTTTCCGGCAAGCCTTCTTAAGCGCTTCAAGCTTCTCGGCAGCGGGCGCATTCTCACAAAACTTTCGCACGAAATCGACAGACTCCGTCGAAACCGTTCTGATCGCCTCGGTACGGCCGTGCAAAAATATCTTTGTCATAGCTGGCTCGTAAGTGCTCTCGACCCTACCGTAGAGCCCATAGTACGCTGCCTGGAATGCCATTTGCACAAATGCATCGGGTGAGAAGCCCGTAGATGTAATAAAATTCTTTCCGTAATGTTCGAATTCCAATACCTCAAACTCATTCTGCTGAATCAAGTCGGCCAACCTAGTCTCAGCAAACCGAAGGGCAAGCGAGAGTTCCGGAACCATGGTCCATTCAAGTCTGTGAGGTGTTGTGCAAACATCACCGAAGCTAGCTGGGTCACGCTTGCTCGGATCCGGAGAGGTAGAAGCCCACAAACTAGGAGCATTGCCGTTGATAGTTCTGGCAAACCGAAGAATTGTATCGGTATAGACATCACTCGCCATTCTCAGGACAGTGTGTCCATCGACACCGGTGTGTTCAAAATTGATACCGGCTGATCCATTCTTGCAAACGATGATCTGAAGTTTGTCATACCAACGGTTGGTACATGTTCCAATCTGCACACCCTTCTCAACAACGTTAGTACCGCAAAGCATGTTCATGCTTAATTCAGCACCACTCTTAGGCGACGTGGAGTCGAGGCAAAGAACAAACAAAGCAGTATCGACGATCCTCAGACACTCGGTATTGTTGCTGTCCATTCCATCTCTGGTCAAGACTTCTCTCAAACTAGCCCAAACTCTTCGATTCTCGGTGGAAAGTACTCCAACGGCGGACTTGGCAGCCTCTTGAATTGGTGTGGTCGCCGCATCATCAACAATAGCCTGGAGGTTCTGTGCAACATCCCTCTCAGTCATGATGATATCCGAGTTATCGTCAAAGACATCGAACCAGTAAAACTGGGAATGACACATAACAACGATATGACGGGCACCCGGGTCAGACTGCATGACACACCCATTTTCCGTCGGAATCCGAGCTGTGCTGAAAATCCGGGGATATTGGTACTGTCACGTGGTTTGTTAGCACATGTGATTATTTCACGAGGGGAGAAAAAATCCAAGAATTGTGTCTTAGATAATTTGTATGCGGGGTGCCTCACCATGCACAGCGGGGTTCCACGAAACTTGTCCGGTGGTAGCTCCTCTTTACGTAGCGCCCTTACGAAAGACAGAGAAGAAACGACAAGAGATGCTGCCCTAGTGACTTGATTGTTTCTTGCTGGCGTAGGATCATCTTCCAAGAGAAAGCTAAATTCGTTTAGTATGGGGCCAGAGGTACTCCGCGAAGGTAGCTTACAATGGATTCAGGTTTAGAACAACAGCTACGGCAATGTTAGCTTAATTCCTCTCTTTGAACTCGCTCACAAAGGAAAACTTACGATTATCGTAGTTGAGGTAAGAATCGTACCCTGAAGAAAAGATCAGGTTAGCAAGAGCTCGGTTTTCTCGCAGAACAAAACTCACAAAACTGCTCAATGTAACTGCTCTTGCTACTAGCATATTTCTTCAACCTCTCCTGCAACTCCGGACCATCCATCTTCAAAAACTCCCGTACAGCAGCCTTCGTCTCCGAATGCTCCCTATGTGTCTGCAACGGCCTAACAGCGTCGAGGTAATTCCGACATGTCTTTTCCAAGTCTGGAATGGGTAACTTCTGCAACTGGTCCTGGTGTGCGTAAGTCGTACCCGGCCTTACGTCTCCAGCCGGTGCCTGCCTCGCTATAGGTTCCTTGACCGAAGAAGCACCAGATCCTGGGGGCGAGCCAGAAGCGAGCGACTCGTTGAGAGACTTTGGCATGGTGATAACCTTGGTAGTTTGACTGGCAATCTTTGAAGGAGCCATTTTCGAACAGTTAGTTTTGTTTGGCGGCAAAAAAAATAGAAAAATAGTTTATTCTGAACGACCAAGCAAACAAAACACGGACTACAGGTAAAGTAGATATAAAGGGGAATTCGAGGAAACTCCCTCAAAATAAGAGAAACGCGGGGTGGACATGGGGCTAACCTTATAACCACGAGATCAGGTAAGATAGGATGAGTAGCCGGATACCTAGCGTTAAGGCTCCCTTTGATTTTTTTTTGGTGGCAATTATTTTGTATCTCGGACCAGAGGAAGAAAGCAGTTACGATCCGGACGCTTGAATTGGGAATGAGAGTGTGGAGACCCGACAAGTGCTGTACCGGTATTGCACTCGTACAGTACAGTAATATCGAAGGTGGGTGATGGGATGGGTAGAGTACCGTAGAGTAAAAGTCAACAGCCTTGGTATTGGTGGGGAAGGAAGAAAAAAAGGCCCCTGTTCACAGTAATAGCGGACGAAAGGAGAGGAAATTATGCTAAATGCGGGCAATTCGAATTATTGTTCCTAACATCCATACATCCTTCCACCCGTTAACTATCACTCGATTTTTACCACATTGATTCTCCCCACATCTCTCAATCAATGGCAGGGTGCAGGGAGCGATGGCGAGGCGAGACCGACAAGGGACCAGCAAGCAAGCCAGAGAGACAATAATGAGATGAGCTCACCTTAAAACCACTCCATCAAAGATGGCATGTGCAACAACGACAACAGCCGCAACTGAGCCCTCGCCCATCCCTCCGCCTCCGGCTGAACGGAGCAAAAACTGCCCAAATAAATACTGTATACAGTAACAGCATCACGATAAGTTACCCGCAACACCTCCGCAATATAACAATAATTATGTACGATTACCAAGAGGCCGACTCAATTCCATCTCCCTCAAGATCTAGATACACTATGTAGCCTAATCCAAAGATTGCTATTACCCGTCGGGAGTTTAACTCCCTTATGAAATGTAATTGACTTCAAAATCGTCAAAAGAGGAATCTATCACTCACAGACATTTCCAAAACCTACCTTCGTTCCCCAAGTAAGTTAAGAAACTAAATCCCAGCACCCTTCACATCAAAAGACTCAGCATAGCACAAGTATTACAGTACCGAAAGCTGATCCTGTGCTTTGATCCAAAATGTCATACAGTACGGTATATACCAGGGACCCAGGAACGAATGAACCAAAGTCTTGGCAGGATGAGTGGGTGGTGGGGTCGATAATAATATCTTGCCAGAATATAATACAAAACTCCCGATTGTCCGAGTATCGATGGCCATCGCGGGTGCGGGTAGAGTAGAATTTTTTTTGTTTTCTACACCACAAACCAGGAAGGGAGGGATTAAGCCATTATTGGCTGATGCGGTGGACGGAAATAACTTTCCTCGATTCAGAACCATGGAATATCACCCATTGTTGCTATCATAGATATTATGGTTTCATTTTGCTCAGGTATTCTTTAGGCTTTGCTTTTATAGGTGGGTGGGTTGTTGGGGGGTGTGAATTAATACTCGGGATTGATATTGATTATGTTTTAACTCATCTCTACAGTACAGTACTCTTCACAGGCACGTCTGGTCGTTTCAAATGTTCTCGTTTCTCTTTGGAGATCCGGCTCGGAAATGACGGTGCAGCGGGTGTACTGTATGGCACAGAGGCCTTTTTGGTGAAAACCCGTGATACCGAATATTTGGCTGACAAGTACTCGAGTACAGTGCAGTACAATACGTACCGGTCATGGGTGGTTAAGTTTAATGGTTTTCATCCATCTTGTGCGGGAAATCATTGTGATCACAATTTAATTATGTGTCATAGGAAAGGCCTAATTACGAATACTGAGATATTTGATGGGATTTCTGGAGTTCCTGTCATCATATCACGGGGAATGGGAATTATATATACCCAAAAGCCTCGGGCCTTTCATTCCATCATTATGATGGACCTTGCAAAATCCTGCAATCTTCTACGCAATCTTCTTTCCAGCTTTAGCTTCTGCCAGAAAGCATAACCACCTACCCGACGCTTCCACTCCCATCCCAGGGCACATCTCACAGCTAACTAACAGCCAATAAACCCGGCCACCCTCGGCGCAACCTCTCACTCTGTTTCCCTTCTTCCCTATTCAATTCCCCCTTTCAACCCCACCACCATCCGAACAGAACGGAAGGAAAGTCCCCAACTCAAGATTTCTCCCCAAACCTTAACTCACCCCAAGCACACCACCAATCAATCAACCAATCAGCGACCCGTTCCACCGGGTCGGCTCCGGCACTCCATCCTATCAGCCCACATTTTGAATGATCGGCCGTGGAATTGGGAGGAGTATAGTGTAGTGCGTTTTGGACCATTGCTGTATTGGCTAGGTAGGTTGCTCCCCGTGGGGAGAGTGTAAGTGTGGGGTATGGGGTAGGGTAGGGTAATTGGGAGCCTAATTGGCATATATTTCGCCCGGTGAATGTTGGTTTTAGGTCGTTAACCCAACCAAAGCATTGATTATTTACCTGGTGGCTGTTTGTGAATTGTACCAGTGGGTGTCATAGTTGGGTTTAGTTACTGTAATGCTTGATCGAGGTAGGAGGGGAGTGGGATATGTTGGTAGGGGAGATGCGGGGTGTTGGGGAGGTTATCTACCGTACTGTACAGTACAGTACTTGTGTGTGTGTAAAGTTGGCCTCTTGGAACTAGGAGGGATTGCGCAGATATTAAGTCGCTGCTATTGTTAGTATGGGATTTTAACTACCAGCTGCTGCTTGGTGAAAGCGTTATATGGTGCTTTGTTTTGAGTTTTTGAAGTTATGCTCGAAGGGAAAGGTTGGTTAGATGCCATTCCTCTCGTATTACGGTAGTCAAATCTCTCAAGAAAAGGCAATTTGTACTCGTACATCCTTCTCTCACGCTCAAGTTCAAGATACAAAATCTCAGGAAAGAGTTTAGACCCAAGATCCCTCGTCCCCTTTTAGTATAGCTGCAAAATATCAAAAAAATATCAATCACACATTTCCCAAAATTAACACCCTCCAAACTCCCCCACCTCTAATCACCCCACAACATTCTTGACAATCACAAACTCTGACTCGAAATTTTAAGTTATCACCCACATCTTATCTCTTATCAGCACGTCTTGGCACCACAATCGGGCCGCCATTCCACCCGTTGTCCCTGCGGCTCAAAAAGAAAGAATGGGGAAAAAAAAAAAGTTCTCTAATTTTTCATCCTTGCAAAACTACCATCAATCACCATCCTACCAACCAAACCAAACTGCCTCATACTCATACATTCGCCAGCACAACTACATACTACCTTGAACCAATGCCCGCTCCTGCAATCCGGCGAAATGTACCGTACCTCCCCGTATATTAGAATACTACTACCGCTGGGCTTGGCTAACGAATATCCAGATCGTCGGCGTCACGGCCGAAACCGTAACCAACGTTTCCTCAACCGACTTTCCAGGACACTGGCCGGGCGAGGACCATTCATGGAACATTAACCATTTCCGAAGAGTTCCTTCTTCCTCCCCCACCCAATGTCTAGCTCAGTATTAACTTCCGCGACTAGGTTTTCAAAGTCAAATTCTACCGGAACACCCCTCTCCTCTCCCAATTCGACCTAATCCACACAGATGCCGCAATCGCAAACACGCTGCGCCGGATCATGATAGCAGAGGTGCCAACGCTGGCGATCGAAAGCGTGTACGTCAGTAACAACACATCAATAATTCAAGACGAGGTGCTAGCGCACCGATTGGGCCTTGTTCCGTTGCGCGGGGATAAAGATGCGCTTCGAGGGCTATCTTGGTACCTTCGTGCGCAACCCCCCCCAATATCCTTCCTTCTTCCTCCTTCTCCGGAAGGCAATTATAGTTAACGCGAAAACTACAGGTGGCGAAGACGTAATCCCCCGCGAACCCACAGATGAAGACACTGTAGTCCTCTACCTCAAAAAGACCTGCGAGCGCAACCCGGAGGCCAAAAAAACCGACACCGATCCAGACAAACTCTACACCGGGCATAACGTCTACGCCTCAGACATAGTCTTCGAACCCGCCGGCCGACAAATCAAAGACTTTGCACACGACCCGGTCCGCGCTGCAAACCCAGACATCCTCATCGCGAAGCTCCGACCGGGACAGGAGATTGACCTGACAATGCACTGCGTCAAAGGGATCGGCCAGGACCACGCTAAATTCTCCCCCGTGGCCACGGCGAGTTACCGCCTGTTGCCGGATATCAAGATCAAGAAGCCGATCCGTGGTAAGGCCGCGGAGAGGTTTGCCGCTTGCTTTCCTAAAGGTGTCATTGCCGTGCGGGAGGGTGAGGATGGGCAGAAGGAGGCGGTTGTGGATAATGTTAGGAATGATACCGTTTCTAGAGAGGTTTTGAGGCATGATGAGTTTAAAGGCATCGTGGAGTTGGGGAGGGTTAGGGATCATTTTATTTGTGAGTCTTCTTCCACCTTTCACAAGTGGGGGGGAGGGGATGCTAATGGTGGGTGGATATAGTCTCGGTAGAATCAACTGGACAATTCGACGCGGATGAGATATTCCTTTCCGCGGTGGGGACGTTAAAAGCGAAGACTATTAACCTCAAGAGAGATATCTACAAGATGTTACGAAAGCAAGCTCTTGATGCAAAGCGTGCAAGGGAAGCTGTGGAGGAAGCTACAGAGGAGGCAGACGTAATGGATACTCAATGAAACCTGTATTGTATTCTATGATATATTTTTCCCTTTTTTTACATGTACCGGTATACAAAAAAAATGACAAATAACCCCCCATTATTGTATTACAAAAAATATTCCCAAAAACCAAATTAATCCTGCCATCAAAAAAAAAAAAAAACTTTAAATCTCATCTTCCTCTTCATCGAAATCATCCACTTCCTTCTCCGGCGTGAACAATATAGCCCCACCCCCGCCAATCCCACCTTCCCGCTGCGCATCCATGTAGGGTAATTGCACGCCCTCACGAGCCTTCCTCTGCCGCTCAGTAATCCCCAGCTCAAACGTAACCCCGTCAATCCCACCATTTTTCTCCAGCTCTTCAGCCTCCCCCTTCCTCACCTTCTCGGAAACCCTCCACAACGGATGGTCCTCCAAAAGCATAACCCTCGCATCCTTCCCCCCTTCCTCTTCTTTCCCCTCCCCGATAACAAACCACTCAAGCACAGCCCGTCCAGACTTCCTCCTATACTCCATCTCAACAACCATCTCCATATTCGACCCGAGCCCAACCAATATCCCCTCCACCCCCTCATCAAGTCCCCACGTCGGCGGCGGAAGCGAAACATCCCTATGCCTCTTTTGCAAAAGCACGTGCGGGAGTGAATGCATGGTTAATAGCGTTGTAGAAAGATACTTTAGTAACGTCAGCGGCGACGGTCCTGGTTCCGACTTTGTTGGAACCGGCAGGTCGAGATGATAAACCCCCAGCAACGCCATCCCAGGCGCCAACAACGATGACAAAAACAGCGTTAGCGATTGCGCATGTGTGCTCGCTAGAGTATTCAAGTTATCCAATACCAGCAACGACCTGCTGCTGCCGCTGGCGGCAGCAGCAATCTCCCGCTGGAGATTGACGAGGCTCTTCCCCCGCCCTTTTATGAAAACACTTATCCCCGAAGGCGCGACGACGGTTTCGAAGGAAATGAAGATTGTGCGTGTGTTGGGCGGTTGGCGGCGGGCGTATTCTGCTAGCAGTGGTTTCGCGGACTGCGAGAGGGAGTCCAGGAGGAGGGTGAATGGGGAGACACCGTCGCGGAGTGAGAGGAGGCGGGTTATTAGCAGGAGGTTGTGGGTTCGGCGGTGGTGGAGGGATTGGGGGGGCATGGCTTTTGCTTTTGTTTTTTTTGCTGTGCGACGTTGTGTATGGGGGGGTGTTGATTACGGGGGTGAATGAGGAGGATGGTGGGATGGATGGTGGGGTGGTGGGGGTTGGTTGGATGGAGTGTTCTTGGCGATCGGTTGTGGGGGTTGCAGTGCCGTATCGGAGGCTAACTTAAGATTAAGGTTGGACCCTTGCCGTCCTGTGAGTGGCACGGATCGGGCTTGGTGCAGCGTGGTGGAGGGACATGATATATCACTCGGTATGATCTTAGATGATGCTCTGGACAGCCCCAAAGCAGCATCTTGAAGCCGTAAACAGACTCTTGGAGCCAGGTTTGGCTCCGTGACCAGATGTTCTATATACCCTCGGAAGACATCTTTTCACCAAGTAGAAGAACCTCGCAAACCCCACAAAGGGCAGCTTATTACAAACCTGACACGGTTTGTAATGGTTTCACATGATATACGATTGTATGTCATAGTATTTTATTTGTTTAAGGTTTTTGCACATGACTCAGTTGAGTCATACGATGGTATGTTTTCACACTATGACTCACATACGAGTCATAGGGTCTCACATGACTCACAGTTGTGAGTCATAGTTATTTATATTTGAATTTGATTGGTATGTTGAGCATTGACCCATATGTACGCATATGAGTCATGAGGATTAAGAGGCATGACTTTGTTTATATGAGTCATGAGGTTTCACACATGACCTCTTTAAGGTCATGGGACTTTCGCACATGACCAAGTATGGTCATGAGTTTATATGTTACATGAATATAGGAGTCACAGTTGTGACTCATTTGATTTGTAAGCGGGTTGCTGGAAGAACTATATAAGGAGGTCAATAGGACCTGATAGTTAGTTCTTCACACAACCACCTAAGTTATTTCCTATCTATTATATTACAAATAAAATACCATTACGCTCTTTATATACAGACCAGACAACCAAGAGAGAAGGACCAAGACTAAATACGAGTTGGTGCTATAAGGACTTAGTAGCAACAAAGGTTGATATCTAAGACATAGCATAAGATAACAAGTATTAAGGATTCTCGAAGGAAGGAGAATACAATAGAAGGTATCATAAGTAAGATTACCTCTAAAAGAAAGCTAACTACAGACTCATTGTCTGTTGCGAGATATAAGATAGGAGAGATCTTATAGCTGATCGTAACATAGCTTTTCACATTCCAAGCCAACTTAAAATACCAGATGCTGACATACCTTATGATGCTTCAGACTCTGATACCAGTAAGATCCCACAAACCCCAATATTGGTGGTCTTTTTCACAAAGCTAATATAATCTAAAAAAAAAGCATGTTTTTCACCAAGTTAGGCATCCCGCAAAACCCATAAAACTTATATTATTATTTTTACACCAAGCTAGGGCATATTTATGTCGAGTTAAATACCAAAACCCAAGCAAAGTTATATTAATATGTATTTTTACACAAAGCAATGATAACATAGAATACTATAGTAATTTTGGCACATTATTTCTGGACAATAGGGATCTCTGGATATTACTTGAGCTAAAGTCATTTATCATCTGTTTCATTCATAATTAATAATAAATGGGGCTCATCTCCCAAGATGCAGCATCACTTCTTCCCTCCCACTTTCCTGGAAACATCCTTGGTTTCCTGCAAGTAGGCTGTCAGTAATATGCTCTCAGGTGACTGTTAATTGGTCCTTACCTGAATTGGCTCAGGGTGGATTTTGGGGGCAACCTGTGGTAGGTAAAAATCAAAAAGTTTTTTCGCACCATATCTGATGAACTGTGAGATGCTATATTAGTTATGGTAAAACTCAAACCCCCACAGATAGTAACTTACACCGAAAAAGTAATCAAGCCCAAAATAATAATGCTCAATTGCCATTGTATGAATAACAGTCGAGTATCCTGGTAGGTATTACAAACCTGGCATAGTTTGTAATGGTTTCACATGACATACAATTGTATGTCATAGTATTTCATTTGTTAAAGGTTTTTGCACATGACTCAGTTGAGTCATACAATGGTATGTTTTCACACTATGACTCACATACGAGTCATAGGGTTTCACATGACTCACAGTTATGAGTTATAGTTATTTATATTTGAATTTGATTAGTATGTTGAGCATTGATTCATATGTGCACATATGAGTCATAAGGATTAAGAGGCATGACTTCGTTTATACGAGTCATGAGGTTTCACACATGACCCCTTTAAGGTCATGGGACTTTCACACATGACCGAGTATAGTCATAAGGTTATATATTACACGAGTGTATGAGTCACAGTTGTGACTCATTTGATTTGTAAGTGGGTTGCTGAAAGAACTATATAAGGAGGTCAATAGGACCTGATAGTTAGTTCTTCATGCAACCACCTAAGTTATTTCCTATCTTATAAGTTATCAATAAAACACCTTTATGCTTTTTATCTACAAAGACCAACTATCATGAAGAAGGAATGAAACTAATACTAGTTGGTACTATAAGGACTTAGTATTGGCAATGGTCAATATCTAAGATGTAGCGTAAGACAATGAAGTACTAAAACTTTCAAAGGAGAAGTAAAGTCAAGGTAAGTATTTCCCCGACTAATAAAAGAGAAACAGAAGTCATTGCCTGTTGCGAGATAGAAGCTAGGAGAGATCTTATAGCTGATCATAACAGCAGGCAAGGTTGGTCTCCGTTTTTACAAAACCGGTCATGATCATTTTATGCATATCAATCTCAGGTTCCTTGAATTCCTATGACAAGAGTAAGCAGTGCATGAATCAGACCAATGGTATAGATAAAGGAAACTTTAGTAAGAGCAGTAAGATGCTTATCGCTTTCAAAAACAAGATCCCACTGCCAAGGACCTTGTTAGTCAAACAAGTAGCACATGAGAGGATGGTATACCAAATGCGAAAAGCCATCTACGTTGCTGTACTTATCCCCCCTACTGTGTTTGCCTTCACTTCTGGGTTTATCCTTGCTTCCCTGATTGTCCTTGCTCGACCCAGAGTCCATGCTGATCCATCTACTGTAAGATGGCAGGCATCGGGAGTACCTGATGGCTTGTACACATGGCAAAGGCTGCGGGCGGGTGAGAAGCTTAAAGATGTTTGTCGCCATAGTCACAGTCAGAGGTGTGGTTGTGGAAGCTTTCATACTACTCAAGTAAGTGTAGAAGAAACCACCCTACTTATACTACACATAAACACAAACTTTTAGTTACACACTATCCTTACACTACGTGTAATTCGAATACCCCTATCATACCTCCTACCAATGTCAGGTACTTACTGTACTAGGGGTAGGGCTGAAGTCTTGGGATGGGCCGGGGCAGTAGAGGCCTGTGAAAATAACTTAAAAGGGGTATCAAAGTACCACAAAAGCTAGGCAGCTGCTAATTCGAGTAATTCCACCCCCCTGCTTGTCCCGATACCGTAAATTCTCATTAAATCCGCTATCGCGGATCTGGGGCCTGGCACGCTAGTCGGGGTGTGCGCAACAGGTATCACCATACCAAACCTCAATAGGCTTAGCAGAGTAGGTTAATAGGATTGCGAATCCCTTCGTTCGTTTTCGCGCCCACACTACGAGTATGGGTACGGTAATTTGGTGCCTGCGTGGGCCGAGTGCTGGCGACAGCGATGCGCCAGGTCATGGTGTGCAGCCCCTGGAGGAACTTGTTATTTGCTCAGAAGAATCAAAAAAAGGATCCTAACGCGCCCTAAAGAGGCATCCAGGGCACCGCTTTCGGACCCTCATCGTAAAAGATCACTCACGAAAGACCCGGTCATGAATGTTGTTATGTGGCGGGGGGTGTTGGGTCTTCCCGATAACCTCATGCCAATAACTGGAATGTCAGGAATGAGGAATGGCATGGGAATGCCGTGAATGGAACGACATGTTTGGAGAATGGAATGAAGCGATTGGAATGGAATGGATCAAGCAGATATGGATATCTAGGAGGTTGGGTTCTTTGTAGTATATAGTTGTTGTCTGTTTCGGTGTCAAGAGAATAGAAGATTAAGTCTTTCAACGGTTAATAACTCTCACTCACTCAAAACGCCCAAAAACTCTTTGCTGAATTACCTTACTAAATTCTTCTTCTTACTTGAATGAATATTATACTACTCCTAGCACAAGATAAAGCCCCCATTCAAGACCGCACTAATACCAGCAAAATCCCGTCTTTCCATAAAACTTGTCCTCAAAACACCGCCAGAAGGCTCAACTCCACCCATAATATGATACTTGGAGAAAAAATTGGTCAGAAACACAATCCATCTAGCAATTACATATGTAATATTTCCTGCCCTCCTGATGTCATCCCATCGCGCAGCCTGCAGAAGGGGACATGGTAGCCTGGACGGTATCCCCCTACAATAAAAAACCCAGGTTATAATCCCAGCAAGACCCTTTAGCACTGCAAGAACAGTCTCAGGAGTGGTGTAGAGAATAAGATGTTGTAAACTTAAGCAAAGAAGAAGTAAGAAGAATGGAAACGGATGACGAAAGCTGATATTTGGGGGGGGGGGATATGTATAGTGATGAAGAAAAAGCATAAATCCCAGTGGGATTGTCGAGGTGATATGGAGTGGGCTCATGGGGTGTCACTGTCCGCTAATTCATCGGGCTTGAGGGAATGCGAGGTTGCAGGGAATGTAGAAAGGGGGTAAAGCCTGCTACGCGCAGACTTGGTGGTATCGTGGTGAGCATAATCCGAAAACACAAGGTATACTCCCGCTAAGACGACCGCGATGGCATTGCGTTGGACGAGGAGTGGTTAGAAAGGTTAAAACTTCAATATTTCGCTACATACGTGCGGCGGTTTCCTCTTTTTAGAGGTTAAGTTACCTTCATATTCCTCTGCTACCATCAGTAGACTTACTCTGCTTTGGCATTCGTGCTCGTGGCTCGTCCTGTCCTTGGTGACTTTTGTACTTACGCGGGTTGGCGATATCTGTGTACTGGGGGAAGAGTGATGCAGTAATATCGGAACGGGGGGCGGTCCGGGGGTGGGGTTTGTACACGGTGTGGATAGAGAGATAGATAGTCCAGGCTTGCCTTCGTGATATTCTGGCAATTTTATGGTTTTCGGAAGTGGTTACTTATGGGTATTGCTAACGTTCACTGTACGATCTCGTCATTGCTGTTTCTGGGTGTTGGAGGGTGGTAGTGATGGTAGCAGTGGTGACATGGTACAGTACAGTACCGGTATGGGACCACATACACCAAAAGTCCCGAAAACCGGTTTCGCAAGAAAATAAAATTTACAAATAGCCCCAGCTTCAATACTAGACAGACTCAGAATCCCAAACAATTACCCAGTCCCGCAGGGCACTGTATCCTCAAATTACACTCATTCATTCGTACAATTATCAAGAAACTCAACCGGGCGAGTAACTTAGACAAAAACCAACTTCCACACACATATTCAGCACAATCACATTGGTATCCAATCCAAGCACAATCCATATCGTACCATCACGTCCTTTACCTACCTTCCTACCTTCCTGCCATCATTAACTGAGCAAAGCAGAGAAAAGTGCCCCGTCCAGCGAAATTCAACAGCAAGCAAATCAACAATAGCCCCAACCCTCCCTCTCACACCCGCCCCCTCCCTGCCTCCCTGTCCCTTTCTGTCCCTTTCAGCAAGCATGGCATAAAATGCCACCTCTCAATCAAACAAACCTCGTATCACATATCACACCAAAAAGCACAAAAAACTACAATGAAGTGAATATTTTGCAAAAAAAAAAAAAAGCAGGGAGTCCTAATCCACGCAAAGGAAAGACGTGCGAAAAAAAAAAAAAGTAAAAGCAAACGCCCCCAAAAAACCCTCCCTATCCTATCCAATCGGGTAATACAGTAGTAGTAGCAGTAGTAGAAAGTAGAACTCGGAAGAAAGAAAAAGAAAAAGAAAAAAAAGTTTAATGCAAGATGAAAAGAGAGAAAATGGAAATGCTAATCATTATTGATTGGTGGTAGGTAGCATTCTGTTTTTTTTCTTTCTTTTTTGGGTTTGTTTGTTTGCTTGCTTGATTGGTTGATTGGTTGGCTGGCTGGCTGGCTGGTGGAAGATGTGAGAAGGAGCGAAATATAGTAGGTACAAGAATTGAGAGAGGGGGGGTATGCTAATTGTGAGGGTTGGGGGGAGTGGGAAAGAGGAGAGAAGTGAATCGGTGAGAAAAGAAATTAGTATAGGTGTATTGTGGAGTGTGTAGTAAGTGTAAAGAAAGAGAAGAGGGGTGAAGAACAAAACGAGTACACAGTAAGTGGCTGTGGGAGGGGCAAGAGAAGGGGGACCAATGTCACTATCACGGACTGCGTATAATTTTTGTCCGAAGGAATCTTGCACAGCTTTTGAGGAGAAAGAAGATAAGGTTAAAAATGACTTTTGTAAGGTATTGAGGCAGAAAGGTGTAAAAAAGACAAAAAAAGAGGGAAAAATAAACTAGACTAAGAGAATTAATATCCCTTCCCTTTTGCCCCCCCCCCCTCCCGAAACTCGTGAAGATGCCAAACAAAATCTTACTAAAGGAAGATAAGACACCGTATTAAGAGTTTTCATCTTCGGTATCCTTCTATTCAGACTGAACATCAGTCATGAGGTCGGGATTACGCGGTCCCGTGGAGGCACTCACCACGCGCCACTGGGACTTGTTCTGATCCACCTCGGCGGTAGGTACCTTTTCGTTGGGTGAATTGAGATAGGTTTGTATCTGTTTGATCTCCTGCGCCATATTGCCGCATATATCTGCGTTCTCCTGGATCCTTTGGGTTGCAGATATGGTCCACTCGCGAATGTCGCTCATCTTGCCGCTGTAGGTTTCAATGTGCTGGTCAACACGCCTGGTGAGTGCCTCAATGGCCTGGGTGTGGGACTCTATATCCTTCAGAGCCTGGGATAGAGATCCGGGTCCCTCCGATGGCACAGCTTCCTTAGGGTTTGCAGTTCCGTTTGCGGCTTCGTCGTGGGTTGAGGATGAATTTGGAGCCCCTTGTAGGGATTGGTGTTGTTGCTGCTGAATAGCTTCATTTGCTTGATTTTGCTGGTGTTCTACCAATAGCTTTTGAACAGTAGCGGCATATTTCTTGTTCTCGTTGATCATATGTTGCAGCTGATTGGTAGTATTGAATAACGACGGATTGATAGCAATAAGAGATTGGACCACTCTCTCATAAAAATCCTTGGTTGTGAATGAGTTCATTTTCTGATCCAAGTGTGTGACAGCAGTAAGACAACCATCTAAGTTGTTCTCCCATTTTGCCAAATTTGTCTGGACGGTTTCGATCTCCTTCGACAGCTTTGGAGTGATAGTAGAAGAATGTTTGTCCAAAGCATGAAGTTTGGAAGCATAGTCATGTTGCATAGCTATGAAATTTTGGAACTCCACTTTCAGAGCATTGATATTCGTCCTATACTCGCCGAGAGTTGCCTGGATTGCCTGGACTTCCGTAGCATTTTTGTCCTGACCCATTTCATTTCTAACCAATGCTTTACACTCTTCCAAACCCGCCGTGAGCTGAGAAGTTTGATATTGGTTTTCCTGAATGCCAGCATCAATGGCTGCGAATTGTTCCATCATAATTTCGGTTTCAGCTCCGGCACTCTGTCTAATGCTATCGATGGTTTCATCTTGGATTTTCAATTGCTGCTCGAGTCGGGCAATATCGTCTGAAGATACAGAGCCAACACCAACGTTATCAATCTTCAACTCCAGCTCCTTCACTCTAGGCTCAAGTTCCTGATATTTTTCCTGTAGAGTTTCATAACGGTCCACAAGAGGTAAAACATTACCCTCCTCAATCTTTTTAATCTACCGAATGTTAGTAGCAATTCGAAGGAAACACAAAAATTATTGAGATTAATATCTACCTCTGCAACATCTGAACCCGAATTGGCTGCATCAGCCATAATAACATCATTTTGGATTTTCCCGGTAGTGCTTTCTTGAACCTGAGCTAAGGACTGTTGAACTCTTTTGATATCCTCGACGACCCTACGCAACTCCCCCCCTGTTTGCTTGAGCTCGTTCCGTAGGCCTCGCTGACTAACTTCAACCTCCTTCAACCTATCATCATAAGTCTTGAGACGTTTGTTGGTATCACCCTTGTATTTATGGAAGCTATCAAAGAGCTCCCCGCGGAATTTTTCCTCTTCGTCCCGACGTTTTCTTAAGTCTGCCAACTCCCGGTCAAACCTCAAGAACTCATCATGCTTGGCAGCTGGTTGTTGAGACTGTGATAAATTTGCGGAAGGTGATTGGGCCGATTTTATAAACTGTGCAAGGGAACTGGACCCCCCAAGCTCGTTCCTGAGTTGTCGAACAAAAGATACCATAGGCTCTAGCTCCTTTTTTGCGCAGTTTTCCCTAGCAAACTCGATGCATATAGTCTCCAGAGGCTTGGATTTGATTTTCAGAGCCACATCGGCTTGCGTAAGCTCCCTTCGTGCCTCCTCTAAACGCCCCTCGTATCTATCGCGCATTACTGGAAACGCGTTAAAGTAATCAGCTACTCTGTTTCGGTCGGCCTCGGCCTTGTTGTAGGTCTCTCTCGCATCCTCGCGTTTCATGAATGCGAATGCTGCCTCCTGGAAGACACTATGTCGTAGAGCATTGCCGTTAGCTAATCGATAACTTAAATTGAAAAATTAAAATCAGAAGATTCACCTAGCGAAGCTATTAGGCTTCCTTTGCGCATTTCCAGAGGCGAGGCGCGGATCGGCTGGACGCGGATTACCTGAAGGCATCATTGGTGTTTTTGGAGTTGTTGTGGATGGTGAATGCATAGGTACGTCGTGAGGTGAGGGTGGCTCGGGTCGTTCGTATGAGCTGCGTCTGTCAGGGTCCCCACGCACCTTCATCGCTTCCCTATCGCGATCCCAACTAGGACTTATCTTTCGTTTCTGTCCGGACTGTTCGATCATTCCTCTCTCTCTCGGGGAGGCGTGCGATGGATCTTGTGTTTTTGAGGCTACTGAGCTTACTGAGCTGCGACGGGCCGTTTCGTTAAACGGTGTCTGATTGGCGCCACTGACTGGTTCCCGACGATGTTCGGGGACGGAGTCTTCCTGGTGAAAACTGCTGCCTGAACCCCTTCTCGGTCTGGCTGGTCCGCTGTAGGGATGGTTGGAATGGCGTGGTTGTTGTTGACCTCTAGCCTGAGATCGCTCCCAATCGTTTCGATACCTATCTGTTCTCTGCTCGTCACCTCCGCTATGACCCCGGTCGTATTCTCTCTCCCTCTCTCTCTCACCTGAATGACGGTATTGACGGTAACTTTCGCGACTTCTTTCCCTCGCTTGACCCCTCCAACCACTCATGCTCAAGATAGTCTGGCAAACCGAAAGTGTACAAGGGATTGAAAACGCGTGAGAGTTTGTGCACACTCAGAAAGGTAAATCCCGTCTAATCTGAATCAGATGAGAGCGTGATGTCAGGGGTTGTTGTGGGTTGGCCTTGCGTTTGAACGGTAAGAGTGCGGAGGTGCAAGTGAAGAATCGTTGTATAGTCCAGAGGAAAGGCTTAATAACGGAGGGGGGTAGGTTAATGTCCGTGTCCTAGCGCAAATGTGCAGGTCAGAAAGCTCTCTGTTGCTCCGCCAATAAGGCTAGGCCTCGAGGATTTTGAGAATTGTTTTCAGAGGAGAAATCTTTGGAATTCCAACTTTCGCTAATCGACTGCAGAGACCCTTGCTGCCGGATCAGAAGTGGCGGCCGTATTGCCACAAGTGTGTCACAGGTCACATTCAAGGAAAAGAAGTACAGATAAATCTTGTTATCTAACCTGATCTTATCTACAAGTATCTGCTTGGCAAGTACTCGTATAATACCCATTATACCGAAGTATGATACTCATGGCGGTATGAAAGTCTATCTCTCTACCGTAGAAGTATTGTGGGGATTCAAAGCATCCGGATAATGTGGGTAGCAAAGGTTACAATGCACAAGTACAAAGTACAGTAATACATCGCTCGGGAGGTATTTGTGGTGACTGTCGAGGTATCTAGGACCGTGAAGCTACTAATTGTGATTCAGATACTTTTGAATCCCAACACCCCAATTCCTCTAGGAGGACCTATCGCTCTTGTGAAAGCTGGAATTAAAGTTATTGCTCTACAAGTATTGTGACCAAATAGTAGTAGTAGATACATGGATTCAGAATATTTCGTGACATGAAGTTACAACGGTTGGTGTGAGTTAAGTACCTTAGGTTACATCCCATTCCAAGAAGACAAAGAAAAGTATCGACGCCACCGCAGTCCATATTATTAACTCTAAAACCTAACCACACAAGCCCTTCCGGACTTTCATTCATATCTCTAACTTGAGCTTGTGTTTTTAGGAGCTTACAGTTCCAGAATCTCAGAGTTTGGGGTTTCTCCAACAATGAACAGTACCAAATGCTTATGAGTAGCCCGAATCAGCCCTCACGATCTCCAATTTACAGGCTCGGCTTTCAGTCAAGTACTGGTAAGCCATAGGTCACCATAGGCAGACACAAATTTAATTATGTTTAACAGATACCTACTCTTTTGAGCAGGCAATACCGCACTGTTACACTTGCAAGCGTGGACAATAAGAGTCACTGCAGGAGTTTATTTCTCTCGTACCTCATTGTCGACGCTATTGGGTATATAAAAAAGGCTACAATAAGCTACTAAACAAGGTTGACCACAATTTCCAACGGCATTAATAGGAATAACAACCTAATAATCTGTGGACTCAATCTTCTCCGGATACCTAAAGTCCCCAATCTCCCTGACCTTATCCATGGCCTCCATGATAAGAATACTTTCATCGAGTGGCATAATATCACTCTCCAACTTTCCATCTCTCAAACATCTTGCAGCAGTGTCTGCCTCCCAGTACATCCCATATCCAACTGGGACAGGAATCTGCCTGGTCTCCGGCTTTGAGTTCTTATCATTGGGGATGATAGTGTAAGATTGCGGGCGGTAGGCCGGATGGGCTACTTGAATTTCACCCTCGGTGCCCTGGATCTTAACAGCCACTGAACCGCGAGCCCCCGGGTCTGTAGCGACACGGATACTGCTAGTAGCTATACCGATTGACCTCGGGAAAGTAGCTACCACCACGTTGTCGGCATCTACTCCTGTGCGTTCGTATTTCGAGATGGTACCAGTAACAACAGGAGCCTTCTTCTCAGCTTCCGGAAGAGTATGATAGAGAATTTGGTAAACCCAAGTTAAAGGATAAAGACCAACTACAATAAACAACTTGTCAGTGGGGGAACTAGAAACATGAATAAGGAGAGGGGGAAACCTACGATCCAGCAAAGCCCCCCCAGCAAGGTCCGGATTAACCATTCTGTGAGAATCCAGATTCGAATTCCCCTGAGCCAGACTTAAATCTGCAATAACCCTTCTGACCTCCCCAATCCTGCGACTCCTCACCAAACTCCTCAATTCAATGCTAATGGGAAGGTACCTCGTCCATACCGCCTCCATAAGAAACAGCCTCTTCTTCCTGGCGATGTCGACCAGTATCTTCGTCTGAGCAGCGTTCACAGTGAACGGCTTCTCGCAGATGGTCGGTTTGTTTGCATTTAAGGCGAGCAAGCAGTTTTGGAAATGGTGCGAGTGAGGAGTGGCTACGTAGATTATGTCTACACTTGGATCGGCAACGAGTTCTTCGTAGGTGCCGTAGGCATTTGCATCTGGTGCTCCGATTTCCTTCAAGAAAGCTCTTGCTCTATCGACAGAGGTGGATGAGGCTGCTGCTGCTACCACGTGCTTGACGTCGGAGCCACCTCTCAGTGCAGGGTCGATTAGAAGGTCCTTTGTGAAGACTCTAGCAATTCCTCCAGTGGCTGTTCATCTTTGTATTAGCAATCAACATTCTCTCCCCCCTTAACCAAAACTCAGACCATAATACCTAGAATTCCCCAACGACACTTGAATAGTTCTAAAGACATCTTATCCTTTCTTCTTTCTTTCTTTGTTCTTTCTTCTTCCCTTTTCCCAGATATCAGGACACAAAAGTGTTGTTTGCGGAAACAAAGAAACTTTTGGACAAAGAGATGAGATGGGATGAGATGTTCAGTAGCAACGAGTATTATAGTGGGGTACTCCCCAGGGAAACGTAGGAGAATACATAATATACAGAACCTAATGGGAGCTCCGACTTCGTCACCAATTTACCCGACATTCCACAAGCACCGCCTAAAAGCGGGGGAGAAACCGTATTTTCCGTACTACCGCATCCCCACATACGAGAAGCCAAGATACCGCAGGTATCTCGCATTGCTCTCACGCTAAAGATGTGATACCCTATAAGGCAGGATTGTTTGTCTCCCGGGTACCCACGGTATGGTGTTACTAGAGATTGTGACTAGAGGGAAATCTTGGAACAAGGACGGGGGGATTTTTAAGCAAAATATAGAACCTTGATCGATATCATAATGCTGTGACGGAGTCTATGGCGACCAATGATTACTTTACTGGTATTTGGCATCTTGGGGGATAGTCTAGTTACTTGCTACTCATAGAGAGAGACTTCCGGTAATTACTCCATTAGCTACCGGCGGCTCAAACTCCAACTTACATGGAAACTCAATTCAATGATCAATTGGCCCAGCGCTCGCAGTTAATCAAGCAGTAAAGCTTCAATTCAGGATATAGGCTCCGAACAAACCTTTAAATCCGGGTGAATAAATTATACAAAGCTACTAGAACCATCCCGATATTACCGCACAAGTATACACCCGAATAAAGCCATCCCCACTCTCAAATTACCATATCCCCAAACTCTCACTCACAAATATGCCATCTCGACCAACTCCTCCAACCCCACTCTCTTCTCAATCACATACTCCCCCAACATCTCCGAGCACCTCTCCGCCAACACGCAAGCAACAAGATGCTTACAAACCGGCGGACTCCCACCTCTTATCTTCCCACCCCACCTCCATCCATCCTCTCCTCCCCCTCCCCCTACGCTCACCTCCTGCTCACCTTCCTCCCAAACCCCCAACGCCCCAAATGCCGAAAATGCAAACCCAGAACAGCTGCAACTCCATGCCTTAGTCCTAACCTCATACACGGGCCCAGCAGTCGAAAACTTCCCCCGCGACAGCGACTGCGTGGACTTCACGTAGTACACGGACTTTCCGGAGTCGATTGTGTATCTGGTTACCAGGGATTTATCGAGGAGGTCGAGAGCTGGGAGAAACGCGGATGGCAGGAGGCAGTGGAGGGACATGAAGAGTTGGCGTGCTGAAGCGGGGACGGATTTAAGGGGGTTGGAGGGGGGAGATTCAGTTGGGGAGGGTAGAGGTAGGGATTTAATTTGATTGGCGAGGGAAGTGATTATTTGGCGGGGTGACGGTAGGGGAGTGGATTGCTGTGTAGACATAGCGGTTGTGGTGTAGTGGTGGGTATGGTCGGTTGGTTGGAGATGACACTATCTGGGTAGCGTCCAGGCGGCGACCCGTGGATCACAGCTGCAACCATTCATCTGAACCAGAATTTATCATGCACATTGACCAATGTCTTATTCATCTATTGATTAATATCTTAAAATCCTAACAGAAACCAATAGCATTAACTCGTGCTTTTGCTTTGTACAGTACGCTCTATTCTAGCACCAATAATACTACCTTCTTTGGTCCAATCACCTGATTGCCCTTACGAGAGTCCGAGTGAGCATCTGATGATTCTCCAACAGTTCTATTCTGTTCATCAAAGTTTGATGGGCTCGAGGAAGGACCTCAAAGGTCCTATGTAATATTAAAGGGGCATTCTCATTGAATCAAATGCATTGCAACTCAAACAAGCCCACAATTGCTCCGCTACAGTACTCAAACAACGCCATAACCCAGTTTCTAGAAGCCTAGGCCACCCAAACTAATGCTAGAGCATACTAGTGACTCCAAATCCATAATTGATAACACACCTTAGCCAGCATCCTAACTATCCTCCCCATAATCTCCGGTATCCACCCCCTCACCTTGAATGCTCTCTTCCTCCAATTGCTCTAGAGCCCCAGATCTGTCCTCTCCGATATAATCTGCACCATCCTCAAACCCCTGCTCATATCTCTCATCACCGTGGTTAGAAATAGCATTTTCCAAAGCCATCCCAGCTAGCAAGCCCCCTCCAGCGCCTAAAGCAGCAGAACCAGCTGTGCTCATGCCACTAGACCTCTGTTGGGGCATGTATGCCGCTTGAGGGTGAGCTATCTGAGGAGAATAATACGCAAGGGGCTGGTTCTGTTGATATGGCTCCGGCCGAGAGGACCCATGCTTAAAAAACGATGACATCTGACTGGCAAACCCTGTTTTCTTCTGCTGCTCCCTTTCTGCCATCTGTTGATTGCAGTAATCTACACGGTGAGGGGATTTTTCTTCTGGGGGAGAAATTTGGGACACGAGCGTTGGTGGGGTGGCAATTCGACAATGAGTATTGATAGCTTCGGTGGATTCTGGGGACTATTAGAGGTTGGTTTAACGTATTGAAAATAAATCATAGACTAACCTGCCCCTCGTGTAGGGGCGTCAACAGTTCCAGGTGGCTTTTCCCACTGTGATCTTTGAGTTGCCAGGTTCACGTAGTAGAATCGCCGATATATTGGGTCATATTGAGCAATCCAACCGTCAGGAACTATCGGAGGAGGAGGGCCCGGTGGGGGAGCGTAGGTTTTATTGTTTCCGGCGTTTGTTTCAGGGGCTTGGGTATCGGATTTTCTCTCCATGGCTGCTTGGGAATCGATTCCCAACAAATCTTGGGAGGTGGAAGTTATTGATAGTTGTAGGGAGAAGACCTTGTAGAGTTTGAAGTTATGGGGAAGCTTTTTTTTAGGAAGAGGCAAGGAGAGAGCGGAAGAAGGATAGGAGGGACCTGCCCGAGACATTGAGTTGATATATTAATCCAGACTTATTTCTTAAATGAAGTGCGTGCGTATACGACTTCAAGCTGTCGTCATATTTAGACATTGTAGGAGTACAAGTACACGAATGGCAACGAATATTTTCGAGTAGTTAAGTTAGAATTCCCATTAACCAAGTTTCCCTATCCCGCAGATACACAGTTTCTCCCTCCATCCAGCCCAAAACTGAAAAACACGCTCAAGTTCTAATTAGTGCAGTATTTTATGGCCGTGAAAACTGCGATGATACTATACTCGAAAGTAAGATTAAATTGCACTATAAAGGGCTCTGGCGAAAGAAACTGCCTTGAAGTCCAAGGTTTTATGTTTTTCTAGAGTAATGCCCTGAATATATTACAGTACTTTTTCCAGAGTACCACCCGTTCTCTCACTACAGCCCACAATGTCTTAGCATCACAGCTGATGATTGGTCTTAAGCCGAGCCAAGTTTAATGTTGTCTTTAATACCGGTATCTAGAACAATGTGAGAAATCTTAGGTTGTGAGTGACAAGGAGAAAATTACATGCTGATTCAAGTTCTCTGGAAACAATGACTTCCTAGAGCTTCTCATGGTTCACCTCCAAGCTGAGCATTGGTTGCTACTTCCGAATCTAAATTTCTTCTGGAAGATAATTTTGAATTTTGGGATGAGCCTTTTCTATGAAATATCATTCGTAATGTTAATTGTACGCACTATATCATACCCGTATGAGTCGTATCCTAGCTTATGCGCAAGTTGTAGTCTAACCGCAAAATTCTCTAAGGGAGTGTTAATATTTATGACTTATGAGCTTATTCAGGGCATTTATTGTATCTGACTTTCAAGCCGGGCGTCCCGAGTGAGTGTCGCTTTCGGGTCGTTCAAGCCAGACGTTTTATCGAATCGCCAAATAAGCCTGGGGCCGTTAAGCGAGTGACATGTTATGACCGTTAAGGGTGCAATGCAATGAGGAGTGGGAAAATAGGTAAAGCTGCAGATTCTGAGGCAGCTGCGGGTATTTCCTTTTTTTGGATATATACAAAGCAATTGATATGATACCTTGACACTTTCCGAGCACTCTCAAAAACAAACCGAGCGGCAAACCCTGAACATGCGATGTTCCATGGAAACGCCAAGCCACACCACCAAAGCAGTCTTAGGGCACAACCCCACCCCACCAACACATATTCAACTTTGCACATCAGCAAAGCAATCTTGAACTTCCAACGCCAAACATAACGACCAGCCGACCGACTAACGACCATCACCAAACTCCCACGTCCAAACTAACTTCCAGTATCCACAAAACCAAAAATCATGGGTCGCGGTATGGAATTTTTGCCCCGGTCTCCCCTTAATTGGGTTGCAGGCTAATGTGGGGTGTCCAACAGTTCGTACAAAGACCGTCAAGAAGTCCTCCAAGGTCATCATTGAGAGATACTACCCCAAACTTACCCTCGACTTCGAGACCAACAAGCGTATTTGCGATGAGATCGCTATTATCGCTTCCAAGAGATTGAGGAACAAGGTGCGCTTTCTATGACTTCTTTCGGGGTGGTTGGCTTGCTGACTCGCGGGGCCATTCAGATCGCCGGATACACTACCCACTTGATGAAGCGTATCCAGAGAGGTCCTGTCCGTGGTATCTCCTTCAAGCTTCAGGAGGAGGAGCGTGAGAGGAAGGACCAATATGTTCCCGAAATCTCGGCTCTTGACTACGCTGCGATTGATGGTGCTACCCTGGAGGTTGATCCTGATACCAAGGATTTGTTGAAGAACTTGGGCGTATGTTTTTACTATTTCTCAAACTTTGGCTTGAGGGCTGTGCTGAATTTTTTTCTTAATATTTAGTTCGATGCTATTCCCGTCTCTGTCATTCCTGTCTCTCAACAACAGCCTCAGGACAACAGGAGGTTCGGTGGTGGGAACAGACCCCCAAGGAGAGATTAAATCTAAAAATAAAAATAAAAAATGGGAAGGGACTAATATCGAATTCACGTGGGTACGGGGATTGGGTTTACGGCGAATAAAAAACTTTCTTACGATTTTATTCTTTTCTGTTCTTGATGGGAGCAATATCATCATCAAAAACTGGATAGGCGTCAAAATAGTGATTTATGGTAAACTTGGTGAAATTTGTGCTTGTAATGTCAATTCTTGAGCTCTTCAATTTCAGACTAGAATTACGATGAAAGCCAAAAGGCTTGGTTTTCTACTATCCATGTGATTCAGTGATACATATACGAACTATACACCTTCCTGAGAATAATAACGCATAGCTTCGTACAGTACAGTACCACTCAAGTATGATAAGACGAGTCGGCACTAATCAATTCAATCTATCCGACGGTGACCTAGATGGAACGGCATTGCTCAACTCCCTCCTTCCCCCAAATGCTCTCAACAACCTTCTCAACAATATTCTCCATCTTCCCAACCTGACTCTTAAGCTCTCCCTCAACTTTTGTAACTCCAGTCCCAGTCCTCGAATCGAAATACCAAAAACAGCGCCAATGCGAGAGATCTCTTCCAACCTGGTTTGTCATGCGTTTGTGAAATATATCACACCTGGGAGTGTCCAAAAACTTCCCTGAATCCCAGGCCACTGCGAACCAATTCTTTTCGGCAGATATTGTCTGAAAACATGTGTGCAAGGGCCCCGTTTGTAGAACCGCCTGGTAGTGGTTGGTTGGCAGAAGGAACTCGGTGAAGCTGATGGTGGTTGTTGGCTTGATGATTGTAACAGTGGTCGTTTTGTGTGTGAGGGTGGTAAAAGATAAGAGTGAGAATAGGAATAGGAGAAATGGCGAGATGATACGCATCTTGAATTGGGTTTCAGGTGTGGGTTGTTGATTGTATATAACGTGGATCTGAACCTCTGGATGCCAATGGGTGGTCGATGAGCGTGAAGGCGGGGTACAATACGGTACTTGTACAGTACTGGTAGCTGACGGAATTATTACCGCGGTCAAACGTCTATCAAGGGGAATCTCTTTCGGGTTATGTAGACGAAAGGAGCGGGCATACTGAAGTTAGCACTATATACTACCGCGACATCGTACGTGACATCAACTGAAGCAATTGTTGCTAGAGTTGCAAGCAGCGAACTATAACAAATTGTGCCTCCAATGTCTGCGGTATGCTGTATGGATATTGTTTTTATAAATGTGACGGGTAGATTGGTATTGAGTAAACCATGATCTGAAGTAGACAACCATTACTAAAGCCGGGCAATCGACAGCTACCGGTATGCCGTACAAATCCAGTGCCTTGAAAGCCGAAGAGCCTCAAAATTGAAGCTCACAGCTATGAGATCGTCAGGAAAGGCTTAACCCGACATTGGGAGTGTTTCAGTCAGGGTAACAGTCTGTCTCATCCAAGCAAACCTGTTTCCATAATTTAGCTCGGCTGTCCGCAGGGTTAGGGGAGTGAGTGGGTCATTTCGGATAGACTCTGGTTTCTGGAAACCACATTCCGAAAATACCCAAAGCAAAGTCTCCGACGAAACACTCGAATCAAAACCAATCTTCATCCCATCATTCACAATGGTTGCTGCCTGGAAAGCCGCTGGTCTTACGTACGTCTACCTTTATGACCCTCCTATCGATGATCTGGCCGCTAATCGGGGGGGGGGTAATTTTGATTGAACAGCTACAACAAATATCTATCCATCGCCGCGAGAGTCGTGCGCAGGTCCCTCAAGGAGCAACCCCGCCTTGCTGCCGAGCGCCGCGGAGAGATGCAACTTAAGTTTGCGAAGTGGGAGGTTTGTTTACGCCCTTGCCCGACTCATTTATTGGGTGGAATACGGAACATTCGGTTGACTTTGTTTTTCTACGAAATAGAATGGAAAGCAGGGTGAGGTGAAAAATTTGGCCAAGGAACCTCTTGAGCAGTAACTTAGAGGAAAACTTTCATCGGATTCCTTTTCTTTTTAAAAAAAAAATCAATTCCCATCATCATACAAGCATGTAGAGGATATCTTGTGGGGAGCCAATTCAGTCGTTGGGGGGGTTTTTTTTTAGAGGGTGCCTGGGGTGGAAAGGAGGGGCATTGTTAGTAGTGTAGAATTCACCAATTTCATTGAAAAAGAGGCGGAACCCTCCATTACACATCAATACCTTCATGTTTCAAAGCACATCCCACCCATTGTGAAGAACCACCAAAAAAATCTACACGCTCCACAAAATCGTCGCAAAGACAGTCTACTAAACTCCTATTACAGCGAGACGAGCCTTACCACCTTCCATCATCATGGGAGAGGCTGAGACTAACGGGGTCGGCCATCCGGCTTACCCCGCCGAGGATTTCGAGCGTTTCACCATCAAAGAAAAAGGTCCGAATTCTATCCCAGCTCCAGCAGCCAACCCAATAATCTCAGCTTCTCAGGCTGCTATGGGTTCCTTTCGAGATGTCACGGCCGAGTTTTTTGAGGCTTCAGAGAGTATATGGATTCCCCCTCGTGACAAAAATTCTAGAGCTAACACCTTTGAACTATAGAGCTGGAGATCGGCCAATTAATTAAAGACCCATACTTCACTCTCCTTCAGGCGGTCGGTGCTTTGGAAGTTCGTGCAATCACCTTTCCCATCCTATCTTCTTATTGGACTCTCGTTAAAGTACTTTATTGACGGCTTCTGGTTGCAACGGTCAGATTATGGATCCTAAGATGGATAGTGGGATGCTACAGGCAGAATATGAATCATTCAATGCACTACAGCCAAGACTTCCAGAGGAGGTCGTGGGGATTATGGATCAACTCCTATGTCATGAGGTAAGGGGCGATTACCTACATTGACCAACGGATTTGCTTATGACACTCTGGAAATAGATGGCATGGCACACAGGAAGTGCTCTTTCACAGACTTTATTTACTTCACTTTACATAGATAGACTCCTCTCTTCTGGTCCGTGTACCCTTGCTGAAGCAACATTTCAAAGACCTCATGGAAAGAAAGCCGATACCCCCGAGGTTCAGTTGCTGGAAAATGTACTGCAATCTTTCTGCGTTGGATTGATCAAATGCTGTAGCCATGTCAATCATCAGATACTGACAGAGCAAATTTATGAGGTTTGTAACGGTGCTCTTCTTTTCAATTTTGATATAAAACTAATGTTTTCTCAGGAAGAAGACTTTGTGACACAAGTTTATGGTGTTAATCTATTAGAAGGAGTGAAATCTGAAGATATCGTGACCCTTTTGGATAGTTCTTTATCGTGGCTAGAGGGAACTGGGGACTTATATTCTGAGGAGATCCACAATGCCTTGAAGTATAGATTGTTGCTCCGCAAGTCACTATTACTTGTATTCTCTAGCGAAACCAAAGAATGGTCTTCCGAAACTACTGAGATATGGGATACATCTCTTGAGCATGTGAAAAAAGTTGAAGAAACCTACAAAGTAGGTAGACCTGTCCCTGCGGCATTCAGCATATCCGTGCAGAGGAAGTTGGCAAGTCAAGTACCACCACGAGCAATGGTTGATTATCCATTCAAAGATGCTATTTCGAATTTGAAGAAGTTCTGTGTTGAAGGCAAAGATATTCTGAAGATCCTTACTTTTGAGGGATCAACAAACTTGGTTGTAAGTATTTAACCTATTCTGGAGACTGTACCAGTTTACTAAATATGTCTTGCCCATGTTATCAGAACTATTTTTTGAATTTTATGACTCGCCAACCAGCCCCTTCGCCATATATTCGATCTCTCCTCCAATCTGTGTTTTTCGGGCAAGTGGAGAATACAGGCAAATTGTCAATAAAACAGCTTCTCCATGATGATCTCAAGGAGCTTTGTTATCCCATGGATATCCTGTTAGATCCTCAGAATGAGCTAGTCGAGGCGCCACAAGATCCCAGGTTTGAGATAACCAAACATATGAATTGGTTTGTAGAGAGAGCTGGAAAGGTATAGTTCTACCCTTGAACCTAGAGAGAGATAGTGACTAACTTCTGTTCTCCCAGTCTTTCATGGAATTATTTCGAAATATTTGCCAGAATAGATCACGATTACGTAGAACTTTATGCCATTCTATTCTGGATTGGGATTCTCTCCAAGTTGAGGTAATGTTAGCCTGTTCCCTGAAGAAATGTTTTATCTAACGGCGTAACCATTCAGGCAGAAGAAGTGGATTCAGAGTTACGCCAATTCACTAAGGAAGAGGCAGAAATGACACCAAATGGATCTAGCTTCGCGTTTCCGCTATCTTCATGGGTTTATCATTACAAGCTACGACAGATGGAATGGGTTATGCTTTTAGGGTTCGAGTTGGAGGTTTTCCAAACGCACGAGTTTCCTGGGATGTATTGGTATTTACAGCATTACACTCGCACAAGGATAGGCCATATCGAAAGAATGTTGCAGTTTGCGAACAGGCCTACCTCTGGCCCACTGCCAAAGAGAAGGAAGGAACCGCGCTCCAACCCAGAGCAGGTGAAGACATTATCGCTCTTAAATTTTTATCTGCTAGAGGCCACTGGAGTGCAAGAATTGGCAGGTGCTATGATTAGTGTAGGTGTCTTCATTGAGGTGATTTTTGGACTCGCAAACTAACCTTTCCAGCTATTCACTGTTCTAGCAAGGCTTAATCTGCTCAAGAAACCGCCACAACCCTTCAGCACTGACGCCCTAAGATATGAAGTAAGAATGAAGCCATTCTTTACCATCGGCTGCCCAGAAGTGGTACCCTTCGAGGATTTCCAGTCTCTGGTTGATAACCCAGAGATCGAGGTTAGTGTTCCTTTATCTATCAATTAGACCCTCACTGATTTGTTCTTAGACATCTGAATTCCTCGAAATGGCCTCCGAGAGCGCAACAGATGCGAGGAGGAACTTTGATCAATTATGCAAGCTAGATGCCAGAACTGCCCGCGTTGTTCTATGTGAAGAGCGATATAGAACGGTACCATAATCCCATCCACTTTTTGTAGAAATTACTAACATATGTCCAGAGCATGCGTGAGATGATGCGATCTTGCATCGGAGTTGTAGTGGCAACAGCAGTGCTCTCTAAAGCACTCCAAGAGGGAGAAGCAACACCTGAGTTCTTGGATATTCAGGTAGATCGGGAGAGATATCACCCCTCTTTCCCCTCGCCGAAAATAGTCGTTAAAAAGCGGTAGCATATAGTTGTCTGCTTTCATTACTATAGAATCATAAATCCTCACTCGCTAAGTCGCTCTTCTGGATACATTGGTGAGAAGTCTAGGAGAATAAAGACAAACGCCGTGTATTCTATAATAAAATATGAAAATAAAGTAAAACACTACCGATACAAGAGACGAGCGCCCAGATACGTGAGAAGCTAGCACAACTCTAGAACAAAGGATAACTGATACATGATACATCCAAGTAATAAGCCAAAGAAATCATCATAGAAGATTCTCCACAAACACCATTGACTCCGAAAATTGAAACTAATTTTTGTCGACAGCATCGTCATCATTAACCAATCCCTCTGACTCTATCAACATACCATAAACCGTTGAATCATCCAAACGTTGGGCAACAACCAACGGCATCTCCGCTAAGGGCCCGGATGTGCCATCAGAAACCTTCGCTCCAGCCTTCAGCAACAAGCGCACAATCTCCACAAGCCCATTCGCAACGGCGATACCGAGCGCACTCCTCCCCCCACGATCAAGCCTCTTGACATCGGCGCCGCGCTCGAGCAACAGCTCGACAATCTCAGCCTCGCCCCTGGAAACCGCAAAACTCAGAATCGTGCGCCCGCTATGCACATATGTTCGACGATTTACATCCTCCCCTGCGTCCAGCAGAACCCTAACACTCTCCACCTTCCCAGCCGTGATGGCAGAGTACACCGCCGTGCGGCCATACACGTCCTCGATACCAATCTTAATCCCGCCTCCTCCCCCTTCCTCCCCACCCCCTTTCACCTCCTCAAGCATCATCCTCAGCATATCCACATCCCCCTCTATAGCGGCCAAATGCAAAGCACTAACATCGCACCTCTCCCTCAAACACGGATCCGCCCCGCCCCGCAGCAACCGCCGCGTAAGTCTAAGCTTCCTCTGTGTGACAGAAAAATACAGCGCGGCATTCCCGACGATATCCGCGCCCGCACCCTTCCGGATAACGTAGGAGACCAGATCCTGCACGTTTGTGTTCGCAGCATGGTTCGCCGGGTACTTGTAGCCGTGTATGCGGTGGGGTGTTAGCGACAGCAGTTTCGTCAGGCGTGCTGGCGACGGGGCGAGGATAGCGTGGTAGATGGCGCTGATGTGGTCATCGCCGGGCACGTGTGTGCGGTTTATGAGTTCCTGCGAAAGGCGGGTGTGTAGGTGCTTTGAGGTGCGGGTTAGAGCTGATAGTGAGGGAGTTGGGAGGGCGTCGCTTATTAGGTAGAGGAGTTCGGTTGGGAGGGTTGTTAATGTCATTTTGGGAAATGTTTCTCTTTTTTTTTTTTTGGGCCTTCTGTGTGAAGTGGAACTAGGGTTTTGTGTGGTAGTGTGAGGTTTAGATGTAAGTCGGGTTGAAGTACTGGTGGTGGTGGCAGAGAAAAGAACAACTGAAGAAGATGAAGAAAGGAATCCAGGGTGAAAGATGGAGGGATCTAATCCGGAGAAAGATTAAATATGTTCCTCTCCTCTGAGATAAGTTTAAGTTAAGGTTTTGGATATTTTAGGCTAAAGTTGCATTAGAAATCTGCCGGCAGCTAGTGGTTTTCGTCTTCCCCTTACTATGTTTCAGATTCGAGTATGGACTCGGGTAGGGACGAAAAAATCGGAAAAAAAGATCAGCAAGATTGGGCGGGGAAGGAAGTAGAGGGTAAAGAGGTTTGGAAAAAAAAAAAAAGGGCTTGGTAGACATCAGAAAGTCGGATGATGATGTTTTGAAGTGTCAGCGGCTTGGAGTGATGCAATAATGATGAACAAGAATATAGAAGCAGGAAGCACAGAAGTTAGAAAACCTGTTCACAATGTAAGTAAAATAGAAATAATTTGATATAAATATTTACAAGTTGTAGGTTTTGCAAGCTCAGTATCATACAATACAGTATTCCACGGCAAAGCAAGCATACGGCATAGCGAGAATGCTCAATGCAAATAATCCCTGTCCTATACAATTAGTATGGGAGTTCTCGCTATGCCGTGGGCTCGCTTAAACCTTATTTTATTACTACGGTATGTCAACTACACTAGCAAATACACACTGGGGGTAAGCCCTGTTTCACAAACTAAATTGTATCTATGTAACAGCATGAGAAACATCCCCTAGCCAAGACCCCCACAAAGAAATCCAACTCACAGGCTACCTGCTACAAATACAAAACATAAAATCATTAAGGCCCACACACCCCTTGCAACCCCATAGCATAAGAGAAAACCAAAAGTAACTGAAAAGCACCTTTGAAACCCCCCGAAACAATGGTTTTCCACTATGACTGTCAGTATAGGAGGACTGAAATTAACTCAGGCATAAGAGTGTTGAAAACTCCAATCAACAGTAAAGACAGGGACAGAGCATAGATGCTCTACGACCTGGATGAAAGGGCCAGATGGATTTTTCCTGAAGCAATAGTCTATTAGATGAAGCAAGACAGGGATCAGGTCATTAGCCCATACCAGCCAGAAGGTGCTGCCTTGTGAGTCATCAGACTAAAATGAAAGGGTTGGGCAAAGTTAATATAACTATACGCAAGGCAACCAGAAAAATTGGAAGAAAAATCCAAGGTTAGGTGGAAATATTTAGGGGCAAAGTCATTCCTGAGAGGGAATGGTGAAAATACCCCATTGGATAGGTACCTGAGAGGCCAGGACTTCCAGTACTCAGCAAGGCTAGGGCTTTGTAAGGATGCTTCGAGGTTCACTGATAAAAAACCAGGACTTTAAAGGACCCACAGAGGGGGCAAACAGTGGAGTAGAAGCCTATTATAAGTGAGAAAGTAGATAGGTTCAAGGGTAAGTCAGTCAGGAGTTTGAAGTTGTATGCATGTCTGAACAGTTATTCAGAAGAGGGGGGAAGGAACACTCCCTATATGACTAACTGTATCATAGCTGTAAGACCAAGGCTGAAACCAAAAAAAGTAAAAGGTAAAAAGTCAGACTGAGGGAATGAGGTGTGGAAGTACTCAGAAAGGACCATGAGTGGTATATCAATAGCCAGACAAAAGAAAACAGACCTAAGAGGCAAAAAGACCTAGGGTAAGAATAAAGACTTTGAAGCCATTGTGAAAGTCACTCAAAGGGTGTTGATTGGGTGAACCCCTCTGTAGCACTGCAAACCCCTAACCCATAAAGGTGTGAGAAAGTGATGGGCTCACTTTGCTGTAGATTACTGTACAGTACTATTCTTATGAAACCTCACTTGACTAACATATCTGTCCATACCTTGATTTTATTCCCTTTGACTCTATTCTCTATAATCTTTAAGTCTACCTCCTCTGAGTCTACCCTTGTCCCAGAATCACCAGTTATGAGAGCTATTGGTAGTCTAAGCCTAAGTATGACTAGTTCCTAGGATTATACTTAAACAATAAAGTTTGATGTATATTTCCAATTGCATAGAGGCTATATATCAGGACTCCAAATACCCTACCTCTACTATCCTATCCAGACTCAGATTTAGATCGAGAATATTCAAATAATATTAAATCTGACTGCAACTCTCATCAGAAAATTCTTTTCCCTCATCTATTTCATATCATATTTCATGAATGGGCTAGTAATACTAGCTCTCCCTATACCTCAGGTACCTCAAGTAGTTGTAACCTTACCACTAACTTTTGGATATATACATATAACCAATGGTATGTCACAAAAGTTTAGGAGTACTCACAGTTTTTTCCAGTATAGACAGTAGCCCCTACATTAGTAAAAATAATATCATGTACTCAGTATATCCTGTGCATCTGATGCACAGGGTACTCAGAATAATAACCATTAACTAAGATATGATGTCAAAGTGACATTGTATCCTGATGTCAAGTCATATGTTCAGGATGTCCTAATAGTATCTAGACATAGACTCCTATGCTAGGTATGTCTTGATAATGTCTAATCCTGCATAGTTGTATTCTAACAATATTTGTTCCTAGACTATTGCATCCTAATAACTTCTGATTATTAGGTATTATGTCCTAACAGTATGATCCTAAGCTATTACATTATAGCAATATCTTATTCTATTATCTTGTACTCTGACATTGGATTCTCCCCTGTATGCATCAGGTATTAAGATACTATGATAACTATTGTTTTTGTCCTAGGGTTATATATTATATGGCTCTACTACCCAGATACTCCCCACTTCACACCGCACCTTACCCAGATTTTTGCTCACATATATGATATATCTAGATTTCACCTCAACAGTAATGTCTCATCTTGATACTTTTACATGATATCTAGACCTCTTGAGGATACCTTTTAAAGTGTGAAGAATTACTCCTGACACTATTAGTATATTGTACCCAGCATCATCAGATCTTCATAACCTCCTTGTAATATCTGATATACTACATTGTGATCATCCTGACACACTCAAGATGGCTGCTTTTCATAGATTCTATGGTGAATATCTCCTAGATTTTTCCTTTGCACTACATCCTTTGGTTTCTTACTCTCTTCAATGTAATTTCAGGTCATAGTTAACTAAATTAAATCTCTTGGTTATAATCTTTACATGTCCTTATTTCCTCTTAATCACTGTCAGTAATAGTCCTATTTTCCTCTTTCTCATAATGGCTTTGCTTATGATGATGACTGCTTACTGGTGCTACTTGCACTTTCTGAAAATCTTCCAGGTTCAACAAGTCCCATTAGGATAGAGAAGAGCTTATTATACTGTCTACTATCAGTCCTACTATCAGATTGCATGAATCATCTAGACTCAGAAAATCTGAATCTTATAACCAAACCTCCTAGGCTACTGATGTTTAGTTTAAGTCAAACCAGTTGTCAGTTTCCAGCAACTGATTTTGATAATCCTGATATGTTACTAGAGCCAAGTTCTAGGAATTAGGGTATCACAGTACAGGCTATGGAGAAGTCTAGTTAGATATCCAACTCTGTAACTCAATACTTATGACTTCTCAATCATTGTTGTATCCTTCACAGTAGTCCTTGCTCAACCTGCTTATTGATTATGTCTTAAATGTTTTGCACAATCTTTTCCTAGATTTACTGCTAGCACTTACCTCAAGTTTCTTTTTACCAGTTAAAAAGGTCTTGCATATTTAGTAATAGATTATCTGTCTTAGTTATGAATAAATAGTTCAAAACTTTGGAGACTCACCCCTAGCTACCTTAGGCTTGAAGTTCCTAGGCTCCTGGTTTATTCCCATTTGCCATGCATGTAGTGTACAGTAGATTATAGTATATGTCAAGCAGATCATAGTATACTGTTAATGTACTCAAGAAACTTGGGATCCATGATACCTTGCATTTTCTTCCCTACAAAGTACCTCTGGTAAATCACCTCAGGAATCTGAAGTGCAAGGAATTATGGTATCATGTCCTGAGCTATGTCTAATTATCATTAATAGTAGTTACTATATGGTAGTCATCCACTGGAGACAAACCTCATACCCTCTCAGGTTATATATAAACCTATCCTGTTCTAGTAGATAATTGACTCTATATACTGTATCTGTAGTATCTTTTAGTAAGTTGTATAACTCTATAATCTGATTCTTTATACCATATCTAAACTGGGATCATACTCCACAGTTTTTTTAGTGTATCTTTCTAGGTTAGTATTATATTTTATATTGTATCATGTCCAAGTCTGCCTGAGTCTGCTGACTAAACTTATGTACTGCTGTGAAAGTTCAATATTTTCAGTCTCTTCAGTACTATCAACTATAGTATTCCAAACTTTGTACCCCTAAGTAGTCAGAGAAATAATATTTAACAGTGGCTGCTCAAACACGATGTACCATAGAATTAGAGTCTTCGTATAATTTAATATAGCCTGTTCTGTACCTATTACTATATTTTGCCAAGAGTCATAAGCTGGACTAGAAATCAAGATACCTGATACAAGACCATACAAGCTATCTAGTAGGAATAATAATTGTATTTCACTTGATGATAGAAATATAGATAGACAGTAGGCTCTACTGTGAATTATATGTTTAAGATCTGCAATCATACTAGTATACTAAGTAGTACCTATCTCTTGAGACTATAAGGTAGTTGAAATCTATATAGCTTTCACTAGATTGTCTCTCTTTCTGTTAGCTACTTGTGAATCATAACCCTATATTAATCTAGTACTGTCTGCAATATCAATACCTTTTCCTATCAAGTTTGGTATCTGAATCTGTTTTCTGTAATCTTCATAAAATTTGGTACTCATTACTACTATCATCTAATAGATACACAATTAGTGTATTTGCTTGTTCCTGGGTTTCAATTTTGGATTCTGTATATATTATAGTATATATTGTACCCTTCTATGAGTACTTCTATGGTCTTTTTAGTTAACTTGCAATTGGCAATAGAGAAGAATTCTGATATGAGGATATGTCATGAGATTCATTTTATTGTATTCTGGATCTCACTTTTCCCAATCCCATACTATAAAGTCTAATATTGCATCTATCTCTGTACAGATTACTGACTCAGAGAGTCAGTTGACTGCATATATTATCCTATTATTACTTATTTATAGTATAATAGGTTAGTGATTATCAGGTAAGTTAAGTTTTAGTACATAGGAAAATTGAAGGTATCTCAAGTCTGGTGAAGATAAGGAGTTTGTATAGTTTTCTTGTATTCTATACAATGCATCAGGTCTTATCTGCTGGGACTCTAGGAGGAGAGGGTGCATGATCACTAACTATTACTTGTTATTGAAGGAAAAGATTTGCCTGAAAAAAGACATTTTGAGAGTGCTCAATATTGTATTTGTAATAATTTAGGCAATCTTAACTGCTATTGGACTCAGGATTTGGGCATGAAAAAATTAAACAAAATGGAAGTACTACTAAAGTGAGAGACTTAAAAAAATCTAGCTATAAATAGTATTGTTTAATAAAACCATTCCTTATAAAGTTCTTACCATGCCTGAAGAGGACTAGGAGTATCTGACTTCATCTTCTCACATCAAGCCAACATAGTAGCTGAATACCTAAAAGGCTAGATTTGAGCAATCTGACATGCTTGTGTAAGGATGTTAATGATGAGATAAATATGAGTTTGGAGTCTAGCTATTCCTTACTAACTTCAACCCCTAGTCCATCTCATCACTAACATCTATAGCCTAGTAGATAATTAGCTTACATGATGAGCTGGCACTAGGTTAGTTAATGGCAGGTAATATGAGATACACTAAATCCAGGGTACACCAGGCTCCAAAGTAAGGAGGCTTAGTGCTTTCATTATTATTACATACAAGTTACTTGGGATCGAAATGGCTAGCAAAGAGATACTAAAGTAAGGATATCAAATGGTTTTATTACTAGCTAACATGTACTTTGCTAACAAATAATGACTAAGAAATACTAACTAACAAACCTAAACTAACAAATAATAAAAGTATAAAACATCAAGTATCTAGTAGCAAAAAAATAAATTTGGGAAAGGGGAAAAGCTATGAAAGAAATAAAACATTATTTTTGCTACTCTGGTGTCTAGTTCCTTGCTGGAGTACTGGGGGGGTTACTGGAGCTACAAGAACTGTTGCAGGAACTGAAGGGTAAGAGGTAGCCAAAATAGAAGTTTGGGGGACACAGGGTGTCACCAGAGCTAAAGTAGACTTTATTATAGCAATTTGACATAGGTTATTAATCTATATTAACGAAATTAACTGGCAATTAAAATAAGTTAATTTTATTAATATAAGTTAATAATCTATGTTAAAATTTCCTATAATAAAGTCTAAGCTGAAGGAACTGTGGATGGAATAGGGGAGTAAGAGGCTATCAAACAAGCTCAGGATGCAGGTGGGTTACCAGAGCTGGAAGAATAGTAGCTGGAACAGGGGGGCAAGAAGTAGCCATCAGTGCTTACTGTGGGCTGGGCTGGGCCAGACCAACTAAAGCCTGTCCTGGTATATAAACTCATGGGCTAGGCCTGCTAAAGCCTAACCCAGCCCACATGGCCTATGGGCCAATGCAAAATTGAATATGACTGAGCATAAATATTCTATGAAAAAATATTGAGCAGTAGCACGGAAAAATTGAGTATAATATGTTTAGATTTTAGAAAGTACAAATAGCCAGCAAGGTAGGAAGTAGTTTGACAAATCAAAATATACAGAGTAGATTTGAAAAAGAAGTTACAATATTGTGACATGAAGTAAATTACTCAATTAGACAGGTAAAAATATGATTGCAAGGGGTAATTACTAGGTGGTAATTGGTTTGGGGAATGGTGCAAATCATCTTTCATCTTTCATATGATCTTAAGTTTTGCAAATATTATTGGCATTTTAAAATGAACTCTACCTTGTTCCTAATAGAAGAAAGATCTTTATAAAAAATAAATACATATATATACATATAGAATGGAAAAAAAAGTAGAGATAAGCAAAAAAGCCTATAGGCCCTATGGGTCAAAGTAAAGTCTATAGTCTTTTAAACACTAAGGTCTATGTAGGCCCCTCCTTGTGGGCTTTTCAAAGTCCATGACCAGCCTAGCCCATAGCAGGCACTGGCAGCCACCAAAGAAACTCCCAGTTCAGAAGGAGTTATAGGTGTTAGTATAATGATCAGATGAGCTACAGGAGAGGAGCTATCTATGGCCCTATTATACTCACCACAGTAGGCTAGTCACTTAGGAGTTATGATAAACTCTGCCATATAGGGCTAGTATTAGGCAAGCTCTAGCATGGTTCTCAGCTTGTCCTCCTTAGACAGCCTAGCAGAAGGCTTAGAGTCAGCCAAGGGAGATGAGTCTGGGTGCCTAGTAGAAAAAGGTCTTGAGGGTTCGGTTTCTTGTCTAGTTCCTTGTTCTATTTCTAGTCATATGTCAATAGTTAGCTGAGTTTATATCTTAATGTTAACTGAAATAAGTTAGCATCCTCCATCTCAACTATACCTCTAGTCATTGATATTTATTTCCTATTTGGGAACAACTCAATATTATGAGAAATATCATGACTTTTCCTTCCTCCCTGCTATCTACTAGTAGGGGAGGTTAGGAGACATATTTTTCATCTCTTTATTACCTTTTGGCATTCAGTCCTCACTTCCTTCTTGAGTTCTACCCTCTTGAGGCTGTCTACTCCTTTCTCCCAGCATCTCATGATGTTAATTGCCTCCCTACCCTGCTTTCACTTCATCTCACTTACCAATTCCTATGGTCAGGTTTTCTCATTTTGTCTTTCAACAGATAGCCAAGAATGCAGTTCACAGTAGGAGGAAACACTTCAACAGGCCATAGTCAATTTTGCCATTTTCTTCTTTCATTGGAGGTTACCTTGTCAGATACAAATATGTTATCTGATATTAGCTCCTACATTATGAGCACTCCTCTCCTGAACCCCCCCCTATAGATGATCAGCTAGCAATGTACTACCCCCCTTTCCTCTCCCCCATTACACCCTACCCCTAGGATCCTTTTCAGTAGTAATGCCATCTCTCTTACCACAAAGGACTACATGAGAGACATGGTAATATGGCTAGTTGACTTCAGATCACACCCAGCTGGTACCTTACTACCACCTACTCACTTATCAGCTAGTACTCTACTGCTATCGACTAGCTAGCATCTTACAGCCCCTGTCCAACCCCTCTATCTAGGTGGTTTTCTGAGTATCCTTACTTCTGCCACATACTGACCATAGTGCCTGCTCCCTCTAAGACCCCCAGGTTGCTTGGATCAGTACATCCTAATTTTGTCAAGGTTTATAGGAATTGAGTTAGGTTTAGGTTTGGGTTTCTTTAGCTGGTACACTGTCAGGAGTTTAGTTTTTCTTAGTCACTGCACAGCATTAGTGAGATTTTATACTATCTTATAGTTTATCAGAGGGTTGCTTGTTAGGATAGTTTTTTTGACTAGGTCTTCAGGCCATAGTTTTTCTGTAGCTTTCTGGGACCTAGTCTGGGGTGGAGATTTTCCATCTGCCATAGTCATTGAGGTTTTTTTTTCTTCTTTTTTTTATCTGTTTTTATTTTCATTTAAGGTACAAAAAATATGCATGCAGCCTCAATAGCTATCGTGTAAAAGAACCTCCAACCCACACCAGGTCCCGGAAAGCTATAGAAAAACCATAGCCCAAAGGCTTGGTTGAAAAAACTATCCTAACAAGCAGCCACTCCCGTAAACTACAAAAGTATGAAATCCCACCAATATTGTGCAGTAACTAAGAAAAACCAAACTCTTAACAGTGCACCTATCAAAGAAATCCTAAAACCCAAAACCAAAGGAAAACCAAACCTGACTTATAGTTAGGAGCCTTGGCCAAAGTTGGATAATAGTATCTGTGGTCATATAGCCTGAGCTGGGTGGTCAAGAGGGAGCCAGGCACCTGGTAGCGGTGTGGCAGAAGTGAGGAACCCGAGAAACCCACCTGAACAGAGGGGGTGGATTTGGCAGTAGGGCGCCAGCTGATGAGACGAATGATGGTAGTAAGGTACTAGCTGAAGTAGATTTGAAACCAACTGACCATATTATGGTATCTCTCGTGTAGTCCCTTGTGATATGAAAGATGGTGTCACTTCTGGAGGGGATCCCAGTGGTAGGAAGGTGTCAGGGGAGAGGACAGGGGGGCAGTAGGGTGCTGGCCGATCATCTGGAGGGGGGATAGTCTAAGAGGTGAGTGTTCACTCAGCAGGATGTACTATCAGTTATCATATTCATGTCTGACAAGGCAGCCTCCTATGAAAAAGGAGAATGGAGAAATCGACTGTGACCTATTGAAGTGTTTCCTCCTACTGCTAACTGTGTTCCTGACTATCTGTAGAAAGACCAAATGAAAAAGTTTGACCATAGAATTCACTAAGCAAGGCAAAGCAAAAGTGGAGTAAGGGAGGTAACGAACATTGTGAGAAGCTTGGAGAAGGGAGAGAGCATCCTCAAGAGGGTAGACCTCATGAGGGGAGTCAGGAGGGGATGCTAATGTGCAAACAAGAGATGGAAAGTATTCTTCCTAACCCTACCTAGGCGGGGGGGAGGAAAGAAAAAGTGGTGATGATTTTGCTCACAGTCGTAGTGTTGAGTCATTCCCAAATAGGTAATAAATTTCAATGACTGGAGGTGTAGCGGAGATGGAAGATGCATAGTCATTGAGGCTACATGTAGATGGTTGTACCTTAAACACAGAATAAAACATGATAAAAAAACAAAAAAAAGGAAAAAAAAAAAACTGAAATGGATTAGAGTTAGAAACTTATATTATTAATCATAATAGCTCTATTGCCAGAATGCTCCTCTAACTTGTTCTTCTCAATCTCCTCTACTTTAGCTCAGTCTAACTCCTTAACTTCTCCCATATCCTCCCTACTATACTTCACCATATCCTGCTCCTTCTCCTTCTCCTCCTCCTCTGACATAGTTTAGCTGATATCTTCAGCCTACCTACAGTGATCCCAGACCTTGGAGTTGAAGAAGATATATCTACCATAGACTGACCCAGGGGTCTGGTCATTATCCTCTGTCACAGATTGTCATTTTCACATACTAAATGCTAGTATCCTCACTAGTAGTCATACTTCTCACATACATCTATGCAAAGCTGAGATAAATCATACCCCAACTAAGATCACTTGAGAGCTCAACCAGATGACACATGAATATGTGCAGCTATAACTCTACTGATCTCAATGACTCTTCTGTATCTTAGAAGAATTGGAAGAATAGGTTTTCTTTATTATATGGTTTTATTTGTTATATGATTACATTATATGTTTGGGTTATTATGGTAATCAGATTAATGGTAGAAGGCAGGAAGATTTCCTTAAAGTATGATTACATTATTTGTTGTTTGTACCAGCCATCTTATTAATACTATTTCTGCAGAGGAATTTGGGAGGTTAGGAGATAGCTGGGAAATTTTTGGATTACAGATATGCTTGGATAATTAGGAAGCTAGTGATGGATATATAAAGCCTAGAACTTTCATGTTATTTAGTTTTCTTGTACAATCACTTATACACATAAGTTACAACTTGGTTCACATACTATAGTCCTACATGCATTCAACCTATATCTCAAAGGGTAAGAAAAAGGCTCTGATTGGCATTGGCTGATCCTGTGAGCAGTTATATTATTCTACTATGGTCATTGCTTGATTGAGATATATGTGGCATGACCCAGTAATATCAAGAGTGGCAGAGCAAACATTCCTTACTATGTTAAGAAGTGGTAGTTTGTTATATCCTCTCCCTCATTCAGATGTAACTTAAGGACTATGAGGTGCAGTAGATATTTGCCATCATTAATAAGGAGTTATACCCAGATGTTATTATTGTTATATAAAAAGATGACATTTCAGAGAGGGAGACATTCAGAGGGTACCCAACAAAGTACTTGAGTATCCTCACCAATCATGCCAAGAAGATATTGAGGGCACTCAATTGCCTCCTCCAGATACTGGCCCTTGACCATTCCCAAGAAGATTATTCAAATTAGGTGATGCCATAACCCCCTGGATGATTTTCTTGTTAGAGTTGTGGCATATCAGGAGTGGTCAAGGAATATATACCCAACTTCTAGGGCACTAATCTGGTAAACAATATGTATCCTTATTACCTGTGGATAATAAGAAAAGGCTTGACAAGATTGAACTACTGATAGGATATATTAGTATGAGGATAGCACATTATGGATTAGGGGGGAAACACTTACTTAGAGGTCTCTTGACCTTACAAATCAGCTTCTCCTCCACCAGATGTGCCACATTTGATATCCTAAGGTTCTTGACCATATCTTTGACTAAGAGCTCAAGATGGCACTTGACTTCTCTGATATTATTTGTCCCATAATTGTCCCTAATAAGCTCAATCTGAACTATGACTATGGGAAAGACATGAGCAAAAATTATAGCCAACTCTAATTCAGAGTTAATTAGGTAGCAGAGGTCTAAGAAGTATACTATGAGCTTGGTCCTGACCTCAGGCTCCTCATACTACATAGCATATACTATGATACTTGTGTGAGGGTTCACAACCCCACACCAGCTTCTCAGGTATGCTATATCACTAGAATACCCTTGATGAATGTTAGTTTATAAGATTCTAACTGTGTATAGGTTACCTTTCACTTACAAAGAATCCTTCACCACTAGCTCAAAGAGCTGTTTCTCCATCACATTGTGTGCTATATGACTGGTAAAAGAAAAGGATCATCATTAGCTTGATCTTAAGGTATATATAAAGATGATCAGTGAGGGAATGTTTTCTTATGCTGTCTCTGCCACCCCTCTACTCATAAAGGTATATGGTAGGCTCTCTGTTTCCCACTTTGGTGTTGACTGTCAAAAGCCTCAATAGTAAAATACCTAAGAGAAAAAGAAAGGTTAGTAATTATTACTAGTTAATGATAAAATGGAGCATACTTACTTCCCCATCCTTATATCCCTTGTATAGGATAGAGGTACAGGAATGATAGAGACAGCAGGATGTCTAAGAGGAAAAGAAAGGTTAATAATTATGAGTAATTAATAGTTAAATGGAGTGTATTTATATTACTATTCTCATTTCACTTACACACAATAACATGATGGGAGGCATAGTGGGGTATCTAAGTGAATACAAAGGTTGATATTGCTCACTATAGGTAAGCAATGATCAGACTGAGTGTACTTTTATGTTTGCACCAGCTATTTTTGTGACCTCAGAGGCACTATTAAACCTTGGACTAGTGATGGAAGAACAAAAAAAGGGAAGAAAGAAAATTCTTTGGTAAATGGGAAAGAGAGTCTGCCTAAGAGATAGAAGTAGAAGTGCTAGAGAGATTGAAAGGAAGGAGAGAAGAAGAGAAGGAGAGAAGTAGGGAAGAAGGAAAGGAGAGAACAAGGAAAAGTAAGGTCTTCTTATATAGTTCTATAAGAAATGCTACAAGTATATTTCCTGGATAGAGAAAAGAGAAGAAAGGAAAGAGGCAAGAAGGGAAGGAGAGAAGAATATATATAGGTTGTGCATATAAGGAATAGAAATAATATATGTGTATTTCTTAGTTTGCTTGCACACCTCATTGTATATACAAACTATGCTAAGATATCATCATATATGTTAGCATTGTTTGCAGTTCCAATGAGGTATATGAAGCTTTTTGCTAAGTGATTTCACACATTGCAGTAGGTAAAGATCCTGAGAGTAGCTCAGGATCTTTTCTGTATATATTATATGTTTCTGAGTTTTTGTAATAAGTAGGGAGTCTAAATTGATATTCTAATTAATATTTATAAAGTAAGCTTTTAAGCTGCACTAGTATTATAATACCAAGAGATATCATGTAGCCCTAACACCAATGATGTAGTGTAATTATAGTGAGATAATCTAATAATAGTCCTGATGTTGGGAGATGTTATGTAGTTCTGATATCAATGATGTAGTATAGAGTAGTATAGATATAGTAAGATAATCTGATAATAGTCCTGATACTGGGAGACATTGTAACATAATCTATACTTAGTTGAGTACTTTAATCATAATAGTGGTAAGTACAATAAATAAACTGATAGGTGCTAACTACTAGGACTGAGTGCAGTTATATCTAAGGGAGTCTTCAGGAGTTAGATGATTAAAGTCCTTATTCTAGACTCTAAAGTGATAGAGAAATGTTTTTATTCAAGAAGTAAATGAGGAATTGAAGAAGTAGCCATTCAACCAAGTATATTTAAGAATAAACTGTATGCTGAAGTCTACTGTTCCAAATACTAGACTTAACAGGTTCTTTAAGTAATATAATTATCTATTATATATAATATAGTAAAATATAAAGAATATTCCCATTGATATATCTTGAAACCAATATCATATAAAATAAATATCATATCAAATAATAAAATAAAACAGAAATAATATCAAATGATACATCTTGAAACCAAATACAAAACAAATATTATATCAAATGATAAAGTAAAATAAAGATAGTATCAAATAATATATCTCAAAACCAAATATAAAACAAATATCATATCAAACAATAAAGTAAAATAAAGATAGTATCAAACAATACCTCTTGAAACCAAACACAAAACAAATATTATGTCAAATGATAAACTCAAACAAAGATAGTATCAAGTGATATGTCTTGAAACTAAACACAAAGCAAATATCATATAAAACAATAAAGTAAAACAAGGATAATATACAGAGTACCTATATCTATTACATTTCCCAAAACAAAACAAAGTCTCCGTAAACAAAACAAACTCCAAAAGATATAATCTTAAATCTCTCATACAATATCTTTTATAAGCTGTTCCTAACTATTAGTAGATTTTGAAATCACTGTTAAAATATAGCCCAAAGAATCCTTCTTTAGTTAGAATATCTAATGACCATTGACTAACTTCTAATTTTTCCAGTACCCAATCTACCTTAACAAATCCCAGGTGAACTAGTAACTTTTCCAGTAATACTCCTCATTCATTTTGTTTCTACTATACTTTCACAAGTTTTATCATGTTTTTAAGCCCTTTGACTGGTTCCTAACTGTTCTCTGAACTTGGATAACTCTGCCATTTAGCAGAAAATTGGTCCTTCCCAATTCTTGTTCAGTGGTTCAGGATTTCCTTCATATCCCATTCCTACATGTTATTGACTGGAATGGTCATAGACTGTTTAAGGTGGCTATCAGGAAACCTTTTATCATTATTAGAGTAATACCATTTTGTAACTGAACAGTGAAAGGTCCCAGTCTTGTTTTTAATATATCCTGCCAATAAGTTCTATAGTACAATTCTGTATATCTTTATCATACTTAAGGATTTTGCATAAGCCCTATCATCTAGGTTATAATTTTCTGCCTCATTGTTAGGATTGCCTATAAGATCACTCCTATTGTATAACTATGCAACAGGTAATGATAATATATCAATCTTTTAGTAGGTATCTCAATGGGGAATAAATACTTAGAGTTGTATTTATTATTTCTTACTTATCCTTCTTAAGGCTAAGTTCTTATATTTGTTTGTATTCTTTCTTAGTCTTCCTAAGACTAAGTTCTTTCATTCACTTCTTCCTTATCCTATAAGGAAGATATCTTCAGCTTATTTAAAGAGAGTAAAGATGTTTTATATTCATAAAGTTGTAAAGTTATATCTTAGGAAATAACTTGAGTGGTTGTGTGAAGAACTAACTACAATGTCATATCTTCCTCCTTATATAGTCCTTCCCACAACTCACTTACAAATCAATAACTATTATGAGTCACAACTGTGACTCATACACTTTGCATAACATAATAATCACATGACCTTAAATTGATCATGTACAAACTCACATGACTTTTAACTAAGTCATGTATACAAAACAATCTTATAACTCCAATGAGTTATTTGTGCAATCAAATTAAATATAATAACTATGACTAACAAGTGTGAGTCATGTGTGAAACTCACATGACCTAATTGGTCATGTGCACGAAACCCTTACAAACCTATGACCTCATAATCATGAGTCATGTGAAAATCCTTTTCCATGCTAGGTTTGTAACACCCATCCAACCTCAGAAGTGAATTGTGTTCTATAGACCATGAGGTACTAGCCTACTAGGATAGGGGTATAGTGCCCACAGTATTCTCATACTTTTCTGGTACTTTGGAAGTAGGTGAGTTTGAGAGCTTAGAAGGTAATATTTCTGAGGGACAGATGATAGTTGATGAATTCATCTGAGGCAGAGATAATGATATCTGAAAATTTTATGGCTGGGAGGAAGGGGTATTCCTTTCTAAAAACTGATTTGTATGATGACATCCCTAGAGTGTCATAATATCTAGTATTTATATAACCTATTAACTCAGATAGTATATAGGTCCATATCCATTGCTTTGTATCTACCACATTTCTTAATACTATCTCAAATTCCCTAATTTTCTATTCTACTTGCCCATTCATTTTATGGTAATCTGGTATTGCCATCATGAGTTCTGTTTAAGGATTTTGCCATCTGTCTTAAGAAGTGACTAGTAAATCATGGGTCTACATCAGAGATAATACTAAGAGAGTATCTATAATGGGTGAAAATATGCTCATGGAGCCAGGTAAGTATTTATTCTATAGTTACATTGGTAATAGTAGGAAGTAACTAAATATAACCTGAGAGATAATCAATTATAATGAAGATAAAGTTGAAATCTCTAGATTTGTTAAAGGGTTTAGTGAAGTCAATCACATAAGACATAAAGATCTCTAGTAGTATTAGTAGTATCTATACTATTCCTTCATATAACTAGTTTTGCTCCTTATTTGCTTGGCACAATTTACATTGCTGAATGTATTCATAAAAACCTCTTCTTATTTGAAGCCAAAACACATATTGGGTAGTATAGTAGAGGTTTGGTTCTGTGCTAAAGTGTTCCTTGCCATAGATTTCATCAATAATATAGTCTCACAATGTTTCACTAATCCAAGCATATTCCTTTAGTATGTACAGACCTTTTTCCTTGTAATGTGTTCTATAGTATAACATCCCATCAGATATTAAATAATGTTTGAGATCTTCATAGTCCTTGTTACTAGAGTCTATGGCCTTTGTATATACCATGTTGTTCTGATAGCCAGAAATCATCTATTCTCTAAACATTGTTTTCAACTTGTCTGTAGTTGCAGTAATGTTCCATTTACATACAAGCTTAGTTCCTCTCTCCATCTCAGGATGTTCTGTATTTCTCTCATTCTCCTGTGTATTTTCCTCCTCCTCCTCTTTCAATATCTTATAAAGAGCTCAATCTCTAGTAGGCATTTGTGGTGGTATAACTTACAGGGTAACATTAGGGAAGGTAGTAGTATAGGAGAGTTCTGACAAGGTATCAATTCTGAGAGTTTGTCTAATATATTCTAGGAGTCCTTATTGTAGACTTACTTAAGCTTCTTTGGCCTCTTCAGGAATGATTATGCAACTTCTTTGTCACCTAGATAACTCATACACCTATCATCATAGTATGTCATCCAACTTAATCTACTATGTTTGGGTTCAGAGGAAGGGTAACCTGGTCACCCCAAGAATTGCCATTACCAATTAAGCAGTTAGATATTTTAGAGTCAGATAGTTTTAAAGTATGTTCAAGTATTTCATTGATCGATGTGGAGAATTCTTCCTGGATGTATTATCTAGCTTCCTCCTTTATTTGTACTTTGATAGAATCAAGTTACATGTCAGCTATTAATTGTATTTACTCTTGAAGCCTAAGGGAGTCCTTAAGGTCATCTATGCTTTTAGGTATATTAGAGGTCAAGCAACTATCCTAGGAATATAGGAATATTTTGTTCTTAGAGTAAAGGAGATTAAAATAATAGGAGTCAGACAAAATACTTATCATCTTGTATGGTAGTCTTGCAGATAGTTTGCATTTTCTTCATAGTCCTCTGTATGGAGGCAGGAAAGTAGGTCAACTAAATAGTTTCTCAGTCCTGGTCTATATTCTATTTTCATATCATATTTGCTAAGTTGCATAATCTACCTAATCTGGTTTCTTCCCAGTTACTAGACTTTTCTTAGCTATTTCCAGGGTTGGTGGTCAGTAATAATTATAAATCTCATACCTAATAAGATGTGATCAAAGGTATTTAGTGTATCAATAATTACTAATATCTTTTCAGTAGTTCCATAGTTCATCTAAGCTTCTATGAACTTCCTATTGTAAAGTGCCATAGCTCTTACCATCTTGGGGGTCACTCACTGTTTTAGCCATACTCCTATTCCAATTTCTGAAGCATTGGTGATGAGCCAGATCAGTTCTTCCTGTTCTACATATCATAGAGGTTTTATTACTTCTTGTTGTTTCATTAGGCACTTAATATTTTCAAAGGCTTTAATGTGTATATTGATTCAAACAAACTCTGTTTTCCTGGTAGGTTTGGTTAATAATACAGTTACAATCAAATGATGTGGGAGGAATTGTGATATATAATTTATCATTCCTAGGAATGCCTAAAGTTATTTCTAGTTTTGAGGCTATATCTATTTGTTGATTTTTGAAATCTTCTCTGGTAATGCATATATCCTATTCTTATCAGTAATGTGTCTAAGGATTTCTAAGCAATCTGCAAAGAATTCTGATTTTTCTTGCCTACATAAAATTCCTCTCTCCTTAGTCATTTAAAAACTTATTTTATATAATTTATATAATTATCTTATGTATTTGAGAATATGAGGATGTCATCAATATAGACCTATACAAATTTGCCAAGGAAATCACTAAGGGGGTGATTGGCTTGCCACAATTTCAAATTTTGGTCATCTCAAATTATAATTTGAAATTAATGCGGGGTAAAATTTCAAATTGCGAATTTCAAATTCCTACAACCCAAGCAGGTACAGAATTGTGAGAATTAGAATTTGAGAAAGTGAGGCTCAACTAAATTTAATTATGGAGAGGAATTAGTGCCAAGAAGGAAAAAATATTGTTAAACAATTCAGCAATAATGACACTGTACTATACCCCATCTATAAAGGTAATCCCTAACCCATACAAGCTATAACAATTGACGAAAAACCTGTACAACAAAAGCAACAACTACAAACTCAACAAAAAGTGCCTATAAAATCTCCAAAAGTGCTCCTTAATCTGGCCAGGAAACCATGAATGATGAAATAAATGAGATCAATGAAATAGCGGAGATACTTGAGCTTGGTACAATGACACTACAAGCAATTGCTGCACTATCATCAATTCAAAGAGAAATCTATGAGCAGGCACCTACCCGACAACTACAACCAAAGCACACATCTCAGATGAGTGGCCAGCAGTATACTGCTGAGCTGTTAGCCTCTACTCTTGAGAGATGTATTCTGGAATGCCTTCACATGCCAATGAAAACTTTTCAATCATTGGCAAGTTTATTAAGAGAAAAGTGTCTTCTTAAAGACTCTCATTATACAACTATTGAGCACCAGCTCCACATTTTTATATTTATTGTCACATCAGGTTCCTGCCAACGGGTGGCACAGGAGCGATTCCAACATTCTCCTGAAACTATTAGTCGACTATTTAAAGATGTTTTAGGATGCAATAAATCACCTAGCACCAGAGTTTATCCAGATTCCAACAGCAAGCAATACAGACCTTGATGTTATACCACCAGAAATTATAACAAATTCAAAATTCTTCCCTTTTTTTCAGAATTGTCTTGGAGCAATTGATGGGTCCCTGATTCCCTTCAATGTATCTGCAGTAGATGCACTAGCTAATAGAACAAGGAAGGGCTTCACTACCCAAAATAAATTTGTTGCCTGCAGTTTTGACTGCAAGATTCTATTTGTTTTATCAGGATGGGAGGGATCAGCTCATGACTCTCAAGTCCTAGCTGATGCCTGTGATAAAGGCTTTCAAATTCCAAGTGGAAAGTTTTACTTAGCAGATGCTGGATATGGAATATCACCTGAATACCTTACACCCTACCAAGGTGTTCGTTTTCATTTGAAAGAGCAGATAATTGGGAATCAGGCGTAAGTCTCCTTTATAATGATCCTTCCAAATTTATAGTCTTAATACTAACTCTGTATTAATTTCAAAAAGACCACAAAATGCAAAAGAATTATTTAATCTCCACCATGCTTCTGCAAGGAACTGCATTGAGAGGACTCTTGGTATTCTTAAAACAAGATTTAAGATATTAAAGCAAGCATCCAATTATAGTGCAATTACCACAGTGGCAATTTTTAATGGAGTGTGTTGCCTGCACAATATAATT